>JAJMAK010000380.1:0-15395 GCA_030572615.1 Metschnikowia lachancei | reverse complement strand
CGGCCAGATGCAGCCGTTAAGGTGTACCAAAAAGGAGGCAATAATAGGTTCATGAAGTGGGGATTTTCATAATTTAAGCTTAGTAAAACCAAACTTATGATAAAACTCACTTCTAATTATTCAAAGGGCTGGCAGAAATTGTTCCGTGTCCATAATCAACCACTTCTCATCAAAAGCCCATTTACCTCACCTGGCTCCACCGATGCGACAATTAATACAGCACTGACAATTATCCCAAACTAGAAAACCACTCTTGATTTGTTACTTACAATATATCAAACATGAAGAAGTCCAAAAAATAAAATAAAATAAAAGAAAAAGAAAAAGAAAAAAGAAAAACTCACCGGTGCATGTCTGTAGGAAATATACCTGGAGGTATAAATTGCATTTATTACTTTAGGGCCAAAATCGCCTGTCGCACTCAAAATATTAACGAAATTTGAACATAAACAATTCTTATAACTACGTAGAATTGTATCATATGGACAAAAAAACTTCTTATTTCATAATAAATTAGAAAACTCACTAAACATCTTCCATCGTAAATGTAATAATGTCGTTACGAATAAAAGAAATAATTTCCTCCTACTTCGTTTACGGAGCGCATTCCAAGTTCTCATTCAGCTGTAGTGGTGGTTATCACCATGGTGTCCTCAACTACCACTATCTATTTCCCCTCGTCCTTCCTATCTATCAAAAAAATATAAACACCCTAAAACCTCTTCAATATAATATACATTCCACCTTATTTCACTCCCTCCTCTCAACTGCAAACCAAACCTTCCAGCATCTACACCCACTGTGGCTCGATATTAGGAGTGCATATACTGCCACCCCAGTCTCTCACTTTGACTCCGCCTGACCTCCATATCTTTAACTTACAGTGCACTAATAAAGAACAATGGCGCCAAAAAACGAGTAAAAAAGAAACAAAAGCCAGAAAACAAAAGCCACAAAACAGGCACAAAAAAGCCAAAAAAGCCAAAAAAGCCAAAAATTCAAAAATACCCTTCTCTTGTTTTCCCCCTCGCCCGTCTGGGGCTCCTTTTGCTCCCGTTGCTCCATTTCCAGAACATTCCACGCACTTTCCTCCCGCCAACGCCTACCCACGAGGGACCACCGACAAGCGCAGTATCGAGCCCTAAGAAAATTGCGGGCGTGCACGCACCACGAAAAAAAAAGCTTTCGGGATTCTCAAATTTCGCCAACCCAAGAAAAAAACTTTTTCTATATATTCCAACTTTTTTCTTCATCCACAATGTCTTTCTCCGATTTCTCTAAGGTCGAAACCCTCAAGTCTTTGAACGAATTCTTGGCTGACAAGTCCTACGTTGACGGGTATGTTTTTTTTCTGAGAAATTGTCCGAATGGGAAAGAGCCACTGTTTTAGTTGGACACCTCCATCTATACTGGGCCATCCCTACTAAACGCCATGTTTTGCAAGACAATGGTGTACAATGGCGGAAACTTTTTCAATTGGCTAGCCTTTGTTTGAAGAATAATATTGTTAGAATGATGATCGCAATCTTTGGTCCGTGTTTATGAGGTGGATTCAAGACCCACCGTGTGAGTGAGAACGAAGATTTAAATAAAATCTCTGAACCTAAGAATACTTCAAACAACCTTTCTGATTGAATATGTACTAACATTTCTAGTTCTGCTGCTACCAAGGCCGACGTGTCTGTCTACCAAGCTTTCCAAAAGGCTTACCCAGACTTTGCTAGATGGTTCAACCACATCGCTTCTTTCACTGAGGAGTTCGAGACCTTGCCAGCCGGTAACGCTCCTGCTGCTTCCGCTGCTGCCCCAGCTGCTGCTGCCGAGGAGGAGGACGATGACGATGTCGACTTGTTCGGCTCCGACGACGAGGTCGACGAGGAGGCCGAGAAGTTGAAGCAAGAGAGATTGGCCGAGTACGCTGCCAAGAAGGCCTCTAAGGGTCCTAAGCCAGCTGCTAAGTCTATTGTCACCTTGGACGTCAAGCCATGGGATGACGAGACTGACTTGGACCAATTGTTGGCCAACGTCAAGGCTGTCGAGATGGACGGTTTGACCTGGGGTGCTTCCCAATGGATCCCTGTTGGTTTCGGTATCAAGAAGTTGCAAATCAACTTGGTTGTTGAGGACGCCAAGGTTTCTTTGGACGAGTTGCAAGCTGCCATCGAGGAGGACGAGGACCACGTCCAATCCACCGACATTGCTGCCATGCAAAAATTGTAAGCAAACTTTACAGTTTCCCGCAATCCTTTCCCAGTCTTTGTTTTTATTGTATAAGAATGAATGCTCATGTGTAATGATATAAAAATCGTTTTTTTGTAAACTCCTTATAAAGGAAGATAATCCACCCCTTCTTCCAACCACTCTCGTAGTACTTCTTCCTGGGTAACTCCTCTACTCCACACTTGTCTGACTACCCATTGCAACGACGCCAACGTGCCCATTTGCGCAGTTTCGTATAGCGTATCCATAAACTGCAGAGCTTTCTCCCTTTCAAAATCCGTCATACATTCGCATCCCACTGCATAAACCGGCCACACCATCTGTGTTACGATAGGTGATTCGCTAGGCATTGAGCCATAGATATCGATGAATTCATGCACTGTTGCCCGTATACTAATACTTCGCTCAGGCGTTTTAAATAGCCGGAGCAATGAGATGTACACCGCTAAACTCCAGCACTGTGCGCCTTTCAACCGTAGAGTATAATCGCTTCCGTCCTTAAAGTCAACATAATCCCTGTAATTGACCAACTGCGTTTTGATCGTTTGGAATTCTGTTGCAAAACTTTCGTCATCTTTAGTGTTGCCAAGTCTGATCTCGTGCCGAAGAAAACAAACTGCCGAAAGCGCCCTAAAGATTTCTCCAGGGCACCCCATCATTTTCAGTGTCGAAATCACATCCTCGTAAGACCCATACCAATCGGGGCTACAATAGGGAAGCCGGCAGTCGGGCGCAACCATGGCACTCACGGTATCGTACCATGAGAGAACCACCACTAGTGAACCCTTGCTTTCATTTTGCCTCAACGATCGGTAGAAATCATTGTTCTGGCAAATCGTACCAAACACTTTGAAGAGGTAGCGGGCAAGAGAAGATTTGCCTTTTTCTAGCACGGTGAATAAAATGTGAACATTGACCAAAACCAATATCACAAAAGACTGGATTTGTGTCTTGTTGTTACCTTCCGCGACCCCGTTGGGTTCCTTGGGTGACTTTTCAGGTGGGCTGGAGTTGGAAATGGATTCGATAAGGTGAGTCATGGTGCTGTGGATGTGTGCCATTCCTTTATTGTAGTATTCGTTCCCGCCCTTCCTGCTTTCGTATATATGAATACACGCAAGCGATATAAAACAACTCCGGGCCACATCAAAATCACAATAACGAAGCGCCAACGCTGGCCATGGCGATTGCGGATGCGCATCAAGCAAGGGCAAGAGGTTTTGGAAGAAATGCTTCAACATGCGGTTTTCCTCCTGATACGACATCATAAGAGACGTGGTATCTGGAGGAGAGCTCAAACTGTCGTCAAATGTTTGAGTCTTGCCAATCAACTGTAAAAGCTCATTGTCGAAGTTGGAGTACGAGTCTAGATGGTTGGTGGGGGGTGTTTCCGTACTCATAGGCACGGCTAGAAGGTCATCAAGAGCTAGTTCCATGGGCATTTTGGCAAGCATTGCTACGTCGGTCTGCAGTGTGAAAAGGTCGCCGAAAGTTTGTGAGAGAGGTATTTTGGCGCCGTTTTCATCAACCAGAATGCTACCAGACGGTTTAGTATGTGCTTCTGGGTTGGTATGTGCTTCCGGGTTGGTATGTGCTTCCGGGTTGGTGGATGTCGAATGTCCGGGAAAAGGACGTCTATCATTTCCTGGAGCACTGCCCTGCAATGACCCTCGAGATGATATACTTTGGACAGTGGGGGTATTCAAACTCAAAGAGCTATTAATTGAATCCAACAGAACACTGCCGCGTGTCATAAGTGGGCCACCCGTGTTGGGGGTCGTAACCTGTACTCCCTCGTTTGTGAAGTGGCCGTTTGTTCTTGAAATGTTCAGCTTTGGTTTCAGAACAGACCCTTCTTTGATGGCACTGTCTTTAGGAAACAGAAGCCTCATTTGGTACCCTTCACACTTGCGGTTGGTAGAGACACAATTGTTGCATTGTGGCTTTGTCTCATCACACTTACGATGCCTTGATATTAGTATAACGATCCAATAACAGCCTTTCTTTTTCTTTTTTTGATGTTTTAGGAAGTAGAACTGAAATTATCACTCACCTTTTCTTGCACGTCCAGCACCCGGTTCGGACTCTTGTGATTTTGGTCATGACAGGCAAATCTAGAATCCCCGATTCTTTCGGTAGTCAGAGTCTGACTCGGTTTGATAACGCGAGTCTAAATCCGTCAAAACGCGCGAGCGAAAATAAGCGATTGGCCATATGCAGTCAGATCTAATTAAGGATTTCAAGATCTCCGCCAAAGTCAGACAAGCAAACAGGTTAGGTATTTCTTGGGGCCGGAAAGGGTGTTTTTCAATCTGGAAGCAAGTGAAATGAAACGAAACGAAATGAAATGAAATGAAATGAAAAGAGCACTTAAACACACCGCGTTCAATCTGGAAAAGAACATGGCTGGTTATGTGGAGTCCCCTAGTCACACCATGTGCACAAGATGTAGACCACATATGGGCAAGACATCTTCCCTATGGCTTCTTGAGTATTACGTTATCCCACAAACACCTAGATGGACCGAGGTTTCTATGTTTGGGTTCCCATATGTGAATGTTTTTGGAAAATTCATAGTGTAGCGTTTTCGTGAGCTGTGCGATATGTTCGTGGACCGTACGTAATTGCAAATAGTGGCAGAGAGTGGTGATGTGGAGACGTGGTGATTGTTGTGATGGGACAAGCAAATGCATTTTTTTTTTCTCCCAATTGAGGGTCTCATTTTTGATTTCATGAATTTTGATTTCAAAGGCAATTAATTTGTCGTCGATGGCTATCTGGGGCACAGGGGGTCTTTATCTTTTATCAGTTCGGTGTTGGTATTTTCCCAATACAAGGCTTTGAATATGGTTCCCTGTCTATTGATTGGGCAGTGTAAAACACCTACACCCACACGAATCTGACCATCCAGCCACAAATTGACCATTGTTTTCTGGGGAAAAATGTTGCCCTTATGTAACAGCCAACTCTTTCGAACATTGATATTAAACAAAACAGAAGTGTTCTCCAAAGGTGTGAGCAAAAACAGATTTCGTCAAAAAGTCTCCAAATCCTTCAAACCAAAAGCACCTAAAAATAGCTGGTGTGCTTGTTTTCACTCAAGTCCACGCCAGAAGTGCTCATGGCCCTCGGCAAGTAATCTTTTGCAGGAGAAACAGGGATTTTTGCACCTAGTGGCCACTTCAGGTCAGCACGGGTATCTTTCCAGTCGGTCACCGCATCAAAACGAAGATTGTCATTCTCCTTGGAAAACTTCAAATGCAACAGCACGAGCTGGTCAAATAAAAGCGAAAGATCACTAAGCACGGCTCCAGACAGGTCCAGAAATACCGACTTATCGATATTGATGGAAGTCACCGACTGGAGGTTTGCAATAAACGAGTCGTTTTTGCGGCCGGAAATCTTGCTCCTGATTCTGTTGAGGCCCCTTTTCTTGGTGTCGCCCAAGTTCTTGCTTTGGAGCGTAAGAAGCGAAAAGTTTATGAGTCCAATGGCCTGGCCCAACTTGGATTTCTGATAGTATTCAATGGCTAGGAAAAGGCCAGAATACGCGGTGACGTACTTGAAGAACACGGCCAAGTACTCCGACCATTTGTCGTAGTTCAAGCCTAGAACCCCGGGTTCGATGTTGGTTTTACTGAGGTCTAAGATTAAATTTTGGCATGCTGACACTTCGTTGAAGATCCAGATGGCTACGCGGCAAAGGACCCCGTTGTTGGAGGAAACAAAAGAGTCTTTGGATGTTAAACTGGACCTGTTCATCCATGAAGATTTGCATAAGATGGACATCTGGATTCCGATGTTGCATACTTTGTCAAAAAGCGCAAAAATCACCGGGTTGAAGAGGAGACGTGATTCAGGGATTGCTTCGGGAGATGTAGCCCCAGTGGGTGTAGCACCAGCAGATGTAGCCCCGGCGGATGTAGCCCCAGTGGGCGTAGCACCAGCAGATGTAGCCCCAGTGGGTGTAGCGGCAGCCTGGAAGCTTTCTCCGAAACGTATAAGCAGAATCGCAGACTTATAGTACTCGGCCACCAGTTTCCATTTCAGGTCGATTTCTTTGGTCAAAAAAGGAGGGGTTTCCACGGGTTCCTCGTCAAGCAAATCATCGATGAGGTCTGCACCAAGCCGCATGTATGCCTCGGCAATAGAGATGATGGTGGCGAGGATTTCTGTGACGACGGTCCATTCCACTACAGCTTTCTGCAAGCGCACAGACTTTGCAGATTTCCATGGCAAGATATTTGACCATGGGATAGTGGTGGCGAGTTTGGCGGCCAGCGCAGTTTGTGCTATATCAGAGAGTGATGTAGAATGGCACCGGGCCACGAGATCCCCAAACATGGATTCCAAATACTGCTCCAAGCGAAGCATATATTGGGTCAAATCCGCATGATTAGAAGGTGCACAAGAGTTGATGGATGCACGCAAAGAAAGCGTTTCCGGGGTAATTAAACCACATGACGTTCTGCCAGATCCCTTTAAGAGTTTTGGCGTACAGGGTGTATTCGGAAGGACAATCATGGGAGATTTATATTTGGGTGGTGATGTGGGGTGGAGACGTGCGGGCCTATTATATGATGGATGTGAAGAATGCGCGCACACGATGGGGCCAACTTGCCAAGATAAGAGGTGGGAGAAACAAGATATTCTGAGGAAAGAGCATAAGGGGCTGTTATAATGATTAAGTTAGTATTTTCATTGTTATTGTTATTTTAATTTTTGAAAAGTGTTCTTGTATTACCGTGTGTGTATTACCGTGTGTGTGTTATACTGATTGTATTATAATGTTTGACTGAGACACTTCAATTGGCCAGTCGTATTGCGGTGCTCTACGCCCATACCTACCCTAAAAGGACTAATGACGAATTTCCACACCAGAATATTTTCTTGGCGAAGTAGCTATAAATTGCACACATTGTATTACATACAGTTCTAAGTGGTTTCGGACTTACGCAGAATTTAGGTCTGTCTATTCCAAATAAATACATTCTGAGGACGTTTTAGATGACATGTTCAAGAAACTTGTGGGTGTTTATTAGCACGCGCAGCAAATTCTTATTGGATGCTTATTGGGTAGTGGTTTTTTAATAGGCGAGTTTTGATGGAATTTTTGAGTGAATTTTTGCATTTTTAGATTTCCCTCTAATTGTATCGAAACCTCTGATTCCTTAGTAAAAAGGACGTTTGCTTGCGCTAAGCAGATGTATTTAATAATTCAACAGTACTCACCACATTCGGTAACTGTTACCCAAGGAGTCTATTCCTTAGCAGCAGGAAATATTTCTCTTTTCATCAACCGGTCAGTGATACTCCGTATTATCTTCAAATGAAGTAAGATTTTTAAACGGCAATCCCAAGTTATATTTGTAGAGGTAGTGTGTTTGTAGAGGTAATGTATTTGTTTAGCTTTCCAGTCTTGTCATAATGAATAGGGGTATGAACAGGAAAACTAGTAGATACGTTAAAAATGTTCTGAATTTTGAGAAAAAGAAAACTAGTATCCTTATTCTTGAGTAACTTGGACTTCCGATATTCAAACTAATCCACGTATGAGGTGTGGGGACTTTGACTGCGCGAGCTCGCACTAGCTTATTACACTATCGTTTGTTTTCTCAATATCGATATTCATTTGGATATATTGGGAGCATCTTCTATATGAAGAAGCTACCTCCTGGGTTCAAGAATATCACCTTTTTGTACATTATATTGTGTCAAAAGGTCCATGGCCAGGGACATATAATTCGATCCTAGAAACATAGACTCAGAAATGGAGACTCATGGCCAAAGCCAGTAGTATAAGGAACGACACTAACGATGTTCAAGATTTTGGTATTGTTTTGTGAACTTTGTGAATATGGGGAAATTCAGATGGGCAAAATTGGACAGATGTTAGGGTCTATTTATCAGGAGGAAGCATTGCTGCCCTTTTCAGTAGGTTCCCTACAACGAGGTGTTGCTAGTGATGCGAATAGATGTATCAATATGGCTAGAAAAAGATCCTCGGTAATCCTCATACCCATTGACATTTTTGTTTGTTTGTTTGTTTGTTTGTTTGTTTGTTTGTTTGTTTGTTTGTTTGTTTGTTTGTTTGTTTGTTTGTTTGTTTCTGTTTTTCATCAAAAGAGCCCAGGACTCGTTGGGCCAGTAAAAGTCATCATTACAAAAGGCTTAGTTTTCGAAACAATCCATTTATCAAGCTGTATTGTTTTACACACACCCCTTACTTGTGTGACGGTAAAACATTCTATTTTTCTGACCCACAAACATTGGTGATTTTTAATGATTCCCGATTTTCGATCGTAATTATTTTAATTCACCAAGCTGACGTAATGGCGAGACAAGCTTATGTAAAAGGGTAGGGGTTTTCTGTTGAATAGGGCTGCTTGTTGGAATGGGCAGTTTATTTGCACCGGTGACCTTTTATTTACTGAGTTTGATGTTTAATAGACATCTAGATATTATGGTTATTACTATTGAGGATATTTCCTCTATTACCGTAGCACCGAGAACTTTGTTGTGTGTTTAATGGAAATGTAAGACCCCACTTGGAGGATTTCTGTTGACTCGCTAGTGGATTATGGTTTTCATGAAGACGAGAGTTGATTTCTTTATGATAGTTGCTTGAAGTATTCTTTTTATGATAGAAGAGGCTCATAATAGAATATTACTAGAGAGAGCGGTCTGCTTGAGTTTGGCATCTCTCGCTGAATCGAACTTTTCTTGTCAGAGTACCCGGTAATCAAGGAAAATGTATGTTTTAAAGATCTGCCTAAGGCCGGAAGCGATGGCTCTACAAATGAAGGTGTTTGGGTCCAGGTAATGTCTAAAAAAGACTTGCACGGGGAGGCATTCTCGAGAGGAGGACCATCTCCACTCCTGGATTTCAAAACAACCAAGAATACATATCGTATTAGTTCATTACCAGTCTAATTAATTGTGGATATCAGCAAAAAGTTCGAAAATATACTTTGTAGCAAGAAACACAGTGGATGTATCCATGCCAATCAACACTGGCTTTGATAATAAAAGGTAATATAAGCATATGTATAGAACATTCTTCTTTTACTTTTTAGAATCTAATACTGGGGCACGCGTTTACACTTCACAGTTGTTTGACTGTTGGAGTGAACAGACACCCTACTAGAAGTGACGAGATTATCGCATCTCTTATGTTTCTTTAAAAGCTGTGGGGATCCACCAATCTACCTAATTGGACCAACACCACAATAATTACCCGGAAACGATTATTTCAAATGAATACTTCACCTTTCTATTCCAAGGGCCGGCCCTTATTCCCGCAGATGTGAGTGAACGGGCAGTGGATATAGATGCAGCAAGACTGGCATTAAAGCCGTCCGGATGGTCAGTGGGGATCTGGTTTTGCAGAGCACAACCTTATCCCCTCAGTTTATAAGAATATCTGTTGACACAATCTTGAAAATATCCATTTCTTCATTTCTTTATTCATTTTAATCTCTGCGATTATTCCACACTCTACTAATAACATCCCGCGACATAGAACATACAACAAAGCTAACAAAACTAACAAAACTAACAAAAATAAACCCCATGGACTTTTTTCCTACTCAAATTTCTCTTTCACATAACTTTTCCCCATAACTTTTCCCCATAACTTTTCCCCATAATTTATCCTATGTTCATTCCCGAATTAGGTCGGCCCTCAAGCCAGCCCGGCCGGCCCCAGTCGCGCACACAATCCAGGCCCTTCGGCCCCACCCAGAAACGCGACCGGCCCCAAAACACCCCTGGGAATCCGGGCCTAGGATATATCGAGGATAATATCCAGGATAATTTCCAAGATAATTTCCAGGATAATTTCCCCGAGAATCTCCCACCTCAGCTTCCACTCCCCAACCCTGCTTTTTCGCCATTTCTCATGTCTAACCACAAATACGGCATCGTCATTGATTCCGGGTCTTCTGGGTCTCGCATTCAGATATACCGTTGGGATGATGTTGCCCAGGCTCGAGAATCTGCCTCGGCCGAGGTTCTTGCTGGTCCTCCCTCCATAACCCAACAAGAAGGCTGGAGCAAAAAGATATCTCCGGGGATTTCATCTTTTGCAGGAAAGCACAAGAACGTATGGAAGGCCCACTATAAGCAGCTTTTCCAGTTTGCCGAAAAAATCATCCCCGTGGAAAAAATCCCCGAAACTCCCGTGTATATTCTCTCCACGGCCGGTATGAGGTTGATTCCGGAAAAACAACGTCAGGCTATCCTCGCCGAAACATGTAATGCGGTGCAGAAAAACACAAAGTTCTTTATTTCCAACTGTGAAGACCACATACAGACCATCGACGGGTCCACCGAGGGTGTTTATGGGTGGTTGGCGTTGAATTACTTGATGTCACTGTTCAACGCGAAATCCCCCGGGGATAAAACCCAAAAATCCGTAGGTTTCATGGACATGGGCGGCGCCTCTACCCAAATAGCCTTTGTCCCAGCCGCCGACGAGATTGAAAAGCACGACGAAGACCTTTCCACCGTCACGCTTCGCTCTATCGACGGCACCCCTCAAACATGGAGGGTGTTTGTGGAAACTTGGCTAGGATTCGGCGCCAACCAGGGCAGAACCCGCTACCTCAATAATCTCATATCGCTAGCGGCTGCATCAAGCCCCGGGTCGCGCCGGAAGGTTGTTTCCGATCCATGTATGCCTGCTGGAAGTTTAATTAACAACTACCAATACGGAAACAAAAAATATAACATCGAAGGCACGGGAAACTACGAGGCATGCCTTCGCGAAATATACCCGTTGCTAATGAAGCATTTGCCGTGCCTGGAAGAGCCGTGTCTTTTCAATGGAATACACGGGCCCAAGATGGATTTCGAGGCAGATAAGTTTGTTGGTGTTTCCGAGTACTGGTACACCGCCAACGATATCTTCCACAGTGGCGGCGAGTACAATTTCCACAGCTTCAATGATAAGGTGAAGGGCTTCTGCGAGAGTAAATGGTCGACCATCTTGGAAAACTCAAACAATGGCGAGTACTCAAACTTGCCCAATGAATATTTGCTAGCTGCATGCTTCAAGGCTTCGTGGGTCATCAATGTTCTCCACGAAGGCTTTGGCCTCCCGCGCCTTGCGCTCGATATCGAAGATGCTGGCAAGTCCCACGAAGCTAAAGAAGCAGAAACTGTCCACGTGCCTTTCAAATCCGCCGAGTCCGTTGACGGAAAGGAGCTTTCCTGGACTCTCGGTAAGATGTTGCTTGTGGCGTCTTCACAGATCCAATCGTCCGACAATTTGGCCGTGGGAGTAGTGCCCAGCGCAATTTCCCAGAGGCTCTTGGATGATCATGATACCGATAGTGACGACGAATCTGTGCACGGAGGCCTGCCCTGGGTGTTCCATCTTGTACTCTACGTCGCCATAGTATACGTTCTTTATCGCGTGGGGAAAAAGTTGCTGGTGAATATTCCCAAAAGAAAACACACTGCATCCTCCTGGCAGGTTCTGCCTGTGATCAAGGGGGCCCTTTCCGGAGCCCGAGGTAAACTCCCTCGGTTTTGTACATCTCCCATCAATCGCATCATCACCTACATGGAATTACGAGAACAAGCTGATGTTAGTATGGAACTCGAAGAAGGAAATACCGTGATGTCGGCCCAGTCTCGCCCTGGAGCCTCGGTACTTCGCACGCGTTCCACAATCAACTTTGCCGAGGATCTCGAAGATGCCAAACGGCCCCTAGATTTCATTAGCAAGCCATTTGCCAAGCCCAAAAATTCCCCTTTCTACAATCACGTGTCAGATAGCAGGGATTCTCTTCTGAAACTGTTGAGCTCGGGGTCTACTACAAGACTCAATCAATAGAAGCGCATATTCCGCGCACTGCTGCAACCTCTCTGTGAGAGAGACAGAGCCACCCACTGGGCAACCAGAGAAAAAAAAAAATACAATGGACTTGCATACTTTTGGCATCCATTCTGTGTAAATCATAAGAGAACATTCACAGAATGTTTTACTCGAACTTGCTACAGAAAACAATTTGCATTTTAGCTATATCCATTATACTAGTTGAATGTGGTGTTATTCCTGAATTTGACATCGATGCACACAAGGACAAATCCACCGAAGTTGCCCACAAATGGGAATCAATCAGCCGGATCAAAAGCACGGCTGGTCCCAATGATGACTCTTCACGAGACCGTTTGATCAAAGCAGTGAGAAAAGTGCCAAAGACGCCACAGAATTGGCCTTCCATAGTGGCGGATCAGCTGCAAAGTCCGACTTCTTTGGATAAGTCGAAAAAAGAAAGGGTGCCACAGAAAGCAGTCAAAGATGTTGATATGACTCGTCTGAAGAAGCCTTTATCGGTAAAGCTGACTGCTGGCCATGTGGGGTACGAAGAAAGACACCGGTTTAGTGGCATTCCTTTTGACCAGCTACTTGATGCCACAAAAGTGACAGTTCTGGAAGTTGACTTAGATGGCCCAGGCGAGACTTTTAACAGCGATGTCGAAGACGAAGATGGTGATGACGGTTTTTCCAGCGACGATGACAGTGACAATGATGAAGATGAGGACGATGATGATGATGATGATGATGATGATGAGGAGGAGGAGGAAGAAAACGAGGACAACAACGACGGTGAAAGCGAGTTAGAACCTTTACGCGACCACAAGGAAACGGTTGTACCCAAAGAAGGCGACAGACGCAAGGGCAGTATCCATTGGAACGTATTCCACCACGGTAATGGAGAAGTTGCACCGGAAGCTCAACAACCTCGGTCCCACATCAACTGGCAAAGTTCTTCCCGCAGCAAAGTGGAAGGGACTGCGCCCGGTAATGAAAAGGCGCGTCCTGAAATTACCTGGCAATCGTCATCCAAGCGTAAAACAGTCGGAGTGGCTGAAAAAGAACGCCCCCATAGAAGAAGCGGTGAGAAATCTTTATCCAATAGTAAGGCACCTACAAAGCCCGCTGACCAGGAGCCAAAGAATGATATCCACTGGCAAGTCTCGTCCAAAAGTAAGGCGGCTGATACATCTTCTAGCCCAAAGCCTGAGAAGGAAATTAATTGGCAGGTGACATCCCGAAGCAAGGCAGTGGACCTATCAGGAACCCGAAACCCACAATACCAACATGAAGTAAAAACCATGGCATTGTCATCGAAGGTGGAGGCTTCTGAGGACAACCGTAACCTTGCAACGGCAGCGGCATCAACAAGCACAGTAACAAGGTTGCATAAAGAAAAGGGAACCATCTAGAATAAAGTGACCATAGCTAGTTAGTAGTTGCATCAAATTAATAAATCATCACATAGATTCCATAAACGTACTAAAAGAGGTTTATCTCACATCATGATTTAAAAAGGTAAACAAGAAGCGAAAACATTACCTAAGCGTTGACATCTCTAAAACCGTAACATGTGTGATAAATAATATTTTGTGACACGGAACAAATCAAGTCTCTATAATGATTACCACTATGGATTTTAACTAAAGAGTCGAGTTCAAGCTGTCTCAGGCCAAATGAGAAGCCTCAATTGTGCACCCTCACTTTTACCTTAGCACCTGTTTCCCATCAGTTCCAATAAGTCAAACAGTCGGAAAACTGTTGCTCCAAGCTTCCACTGAAGACTGAATTAGATCTGATTTGACGCCTTTGGGGTCCTTTGGGGCCTTGTGTTTCACTTTTGTGGGCTTATCGAATTCAGAAACAAAGACACCACGTACCAAGCCATACCAGGAGAGCCTTCGTAGCACGTGAAGGAATACCCCAGGAATGGTCAAAAAGATTTCAACTGTGGTACGAAAGTAGATGAGAGGTCAAGAGGATAAGAGGTCAAGAGGTCAAAAGATCATTTCTTTTAGTTGCGGTTTATTTAGATGTGGGTCGTGATCTTATTAAGTAAGGTCATAAACTCGATAATCCGTCGACGCACTAGGTTGCAAAAGACGAGGGACTTTTGATAATTGGTAAGCAGGATGAACCACGAATTGCACGTATATAGACAACAGTTAGCACACAGAGGAGGATAATGAAATGGGGAAAAGGAGGTTATGAAATGGGTCTTTGGCAACGAACAATGGCGAACTCACAAGGGCCTCTTTGCCCGTCGACGAGGGAAATTTTCAAGAAAGCGAGTCTACTTTCTTGGGATACGACAAATTAGCTATGTTATCTGGGAATATGTAGTGTGCATCTGTAGACTACACTGAAAAGACGACATAACCAAAGAGGTGTTGGATTATAGAACAAACCCTTATAACGGTTGATGTTTATAGCAATACACTCTCGGAAGTCTCTATACATATCGGTCGTAGGTAGAGAATATCATCGAAAGTTGTGTTATTTTCAACAAAAAGAGGGCAGATAAACTCATCCTCTAACAGATAAGAAATGGGCAAGGCAATGTACTATTGTGAAAACGTGTAATATTCTTAAAACTGATTAGTTCATTCGAAGATTTTCGGCATCAGATACAGTCGAAGATTTTCGGCATCAGATACAATGTCATAGAGCACCTTAGAGGTTTTATAATTACGCAATGAACACGGGAAAACCTTCATTCACTTGATAGTCCCCTCCCATTTCGATCATCGGCTGGAATCTACAAAAATTATGACCTTCAAAACGTGTGTTTCATCCTATTACACCTTTTCGGTACTCCTAAAAGCCCTAAAAGAGGCCACCCGAACAAAGAAAATACACAATATCCTGCATTAAAAGATGACTCAATAGTCGTCCCAAAATGTTTGCTGGGGCAACACTCTCGCTAAAGTCTTGAGCTGGGTAAGTTTTGGTTTTATCAGCCTGATCAAGTCGGAAATTCGGCCATTCTGAAGATCCCACGCCTGAAATTCCTTAACCCAAGCAGTAAAAGAAAGAAAATAGCACGCCAACGGTGTATCAAGCCTCATGTACCTTTCCCCCTTTTGTCCAGGTAAGATACCGTCTTGGAACCGTACCCGGTTTGTATGGGCAATCACGTGATCCACAGAGGCTAATACGTTCTGCAATCTTGACGTCATACGTTCAATAAGGACGGTGGAAAGAAAACTCGAGTCAAGACCAAAACAATTGAGCTCTTCACGTATCTCGCGCAAAAGAAGGTCGATTTCTAGGGCGACTTTACCATTGGTGAGGTTGAAGAGAGACACCAAACCGACTTCATAAGTGGCTCTCTCTAGTAAATGGACCA
>JAJMAK010000379.1:0-15680 GCA_030572615.1 Metschnikowia lachancei | reverse complement strand
TTATAGCCACCCCACTAACCACTGACACATGGCTGCAAACGGCTGCAAGGTGCGCGGCACCAATAAAGAAAGTAGGAAAATGCATTAATCTGTTTATAATTTTTGATTTTCTTTTGGAAGTTTTCAATTTCAAAAGTACCTTCTTCCTCAGACAATTAAACGAAAAGAAAGGAAAAAACTTTTGGAAACACTTGTTAAGTGAAAAATTTGTGGTTGAAAAGAGTGAATGGAGTTGGTCGGACGGCTGAAGCGAGTGTGGCCGGAACTAGTACGTGGTGCGAATTAACAAAGCAGTAGACTGGTGCGAACACAGGAGAAGTGATGAATTAATGATGAAGAGGAAAAAACGAAAGAAAAAGAGTTTATGCCACCTTATATATAATCCGACTAGAGATGCTGGCCTATTCCGTATTGCACCAATACCAATTGCAGTGCATATTCCGAGATTTGACGCCCTGTAATTTTTCCATCCATACCAGCGAGGGTGTGCTCGGGCCTATTGTTCGCAACGGCCGGGCGAGAATCTCATAACGCGTAGGCGTCGGTGAAGGATGTTTCGGAAGGTTTAACTACGGTAGCAAATAGGAGGTTTCGCTTTTATTTTTTTATCCACCATTATTTGCGTTTGATTGATACTTTTAGCTTGTTATAAATCACGAGAATCCCCATGTTAGGGCCATTTATTGGGTGTATGACTGAAACAGCCTTGCACACTGATATTGGCGTACTGCATATACTCCCAGAACAATAGGATTTATGGTTAGGAAATATGCTTGGTACTTTGCCGTTTCGGATATATTGGGCCAGCATAGGGTTTGAAGCTAGCGAGAGTCACAAATTGGGTCTTTTCCAGCACGAAACGAGCGAATGGCTGGCGTATCAATGAGGTATCCATACTAATTGGGTACCCCTTCTCAGAGGAGCCAAAAGCGGCGGGCCAGTACACGTGCACGTACATGGTCACGTGATGTAGCTGTTATGGTGCCCAAGAAGAGTGTAGATTGCTAAAAGGACATTATGATTTCTGATCCAAGCAATTTCTCATGATGCAATGACGCCTGTTTTATTCGTGCATGCCTGTTTATACCACCACTTCGAACGCAAGACTTGAATCACGAGAGCTTTGGCAAGTCCAGTCTGGGCTGCTTATTCTACTTGAGAGAGTCTGAAAGGAGCTACTTTCTTTTGTAAAGAGGACTTTTGTTTGCAATGATATAGTTATCCCCAGAGATGGTAGGTGCTTTTACAGTTGAAGATGCTTGCACGTGACTTGGTCTGGAACCATGGGTGTAAGACTTAGTCTTGTTCCCGCAAATGTACTGGACCTAAGAGAAAGATTTATAGGTGTATGCAAGGATTGCTTTCTCGAGGATGAAGAAGGATCCTGGTTGTGGTTCGTATTACGGATATGTTTATCGTTATAACAGTTATCGTTCTAACCAATGCCACAAAAGGCCATCTTTCTATCACTGAAATACAGGGTATTTGTTCGGCACTTTCATGTTTTTTAACCACCATTTAGGCCTAAAATTACAAATCATGTTTTTTTTAAAAACAATAATGGTATTACTATCAAAATTTTCCATTTATTGTCTTATTAGTTGTTCTTTACAACCTGGATGTTGTATTCTGTACCAGGTGGTACAGTAAAATGGAGGACAATCTTGGACAAGAAGTAGTCAGAGGTCAGCACATCACTTTTCTGTTATTCTTTGATACTGTTATGCGTTGATAAACTTTCGCCAAATACTTCAGAATCATCCTTTGTGAAAGGACATGTCGAAGTCTCGCGTAACAATCTTCGACATCACTGAGTTTAAATTGCGATATTGATTTATGACTTCTTTCCTAAAGCAAAGCAGATTTGAACTGTTGGAGTCGTAAAAAACACTATAGTACACAAATCTCTTTATCAAATTGAATCAATTCGTATCGCCTTATCTTAACTTCAAACGAATCATTTTCCGATTGATCATTCAGGAAACTCGTACGTTAATCCAGTTATGTGGCATGCACGACCTGAAACGAGCCCTTATCTTGGCTGGATAGAAGCCTTTGTATTGATTCAGATGACTGGCTGGTAAGCGTTTTAGGTGAAGTTTAAGCTCTTTTAGTGAAGGTCTCTGGCTTTGGAGAATTTTGCCAGAACTTTTTCCCCAAAGGGGCGTGGATAGACCGCACCCAAAAAGCCCTCCCAAAAAGGAGTTTTGCAGCCAGGTGAATTGGAACTCTCATCTTTCAAGTTACAGTTTAAGCAAATATTCAAAAAGATAAAGGAAATGCATTCTGCGCTTCCACTCCTCTCTAACTCACACAAAAATATTCTCTAATTAAACTGCTTTTCAAGAGCACATTATAGAAGTAGCCTAAAACGAACAACTCAGGCGAGGAAAAAACGAACCACTCTGGTATATAAATGGAATTCCGTCATGGTTTGAATATTATCGTTGATGAATCCATTTTACTTTCGTGATTTCAGAGTGCCGTTCATATTGCCAAGGATTTGCTCCAAAATTGAGAACATTTCAGTGATTGTAAAAAGAAGCAGTCTAAAAATAAACACAACAAAGTAGGCACTCAAAGAAATAAGCACTCAACGAAATAAGCACCCGAAAAATAAGCACTCAAAACAAACAACCAAAAAAATTCAAATCACGAAAAAACTCATTTCAAATCTGGCAAGTTTCCCAAAAGGAAAACACTAAAGAAATTAGTTGAATCACATAACCATCAGTATTTTACTGGCTGATCTTGATCTGCTTGGGTACTTGGTGGGGCCCCGCACTAGCCCAGGGCCCGTGACTGCGTGCCCCAGACCCCAGGCTGTCATGGCCAGCATATGCCATAAGCAACTTAGGAGCAAGTCGCAGGTGGTGGCAATTTCATACTGCCAATTTTTTGTAAGACGAAGGAATAGAAAATATTTATTAAAAATAGTGCCAGCTTTTTTCCTGTATCTAAATTTCTCTTGGGTTAGATTTTTCAAAGTCTTTGAAAGGAAGTAATCTCCTTTCAGGGGATACGAAGAGTATAGCGGATGCCTTACTCTGGTAACCATAGACGTGTACTGTACTACACTATCTACGTTAGATGTAGAGTCGTATCCTCTGGATGATGGTGTTGGTTCCTTCCACCATCCTTGTGGGTTCACTCATTTGTTATGCAAGACTATTGGACGGCGCACGCATCCGTCACGTGATTACAGTCAGGTGACAATAGGCCACATGTGGATGAGGTCTGGATGCCCTCTTACAGTCTTAAGGAAGGATAGGGACTAGGGTTCATACCCTAGAGTCAACTAAATATAGGTATCAGCAAAAATTTCGAAAATATATTTAGTAAAAAGGTAGTCGATATATCCATACCAATCGACACTGCCCTAGACTATGCACATAAGAAAAAGAAAAAGAAAAAAAAAAGAAAAAAAAAAAAAACCCCTGACAATAATCATGAAAGATAGCTCCCAAATAGTAATTCTGGCTATTGTAAAGATTACAAAGAACAGTTCCGGATTGTGTTTTATCGCAGTAGCAAGTTTACATGGTAGGGCTTCGCAGGTGTGTTGCTTATCAGCTATACTTATGCCCAAATATAGTTAGGTATTTCAGTAGCGGTCGAGGTTTGATTCTTTATTTGAAAAACTGTTTTCATAGATGGGGTGCTCCGATCCTATTGGGCACTCAGAAATTTTCATGGGTATGGATTTGGTTCTTGAAGGTCGAGGTAGACTGAATCTACCTGTGATGGGGTTTGAATCAAATGTAGCTTTTACTTTCTTTTGCTATCGAGTCCAGGGCTTAGCCTATACTTCCCAACTGGAATATTATTGAATAAAAACCTTACGGCCCTTTATGGCCGAGCATGCAACGATTGCGGGACAGTTACTGGCAAACTCTCCGGAAAAACGGTATCAATACTGAGACAGTTTTTGGAGGAAAGCATGTTATGTTACATTAACATGACAAACAGTGTGCTGAGTATTCCCTTCATGTGTGAAACAATCCACCAAAATCTTAGGCCTTAAATGTCGTTATCTTGGTGAAAGAAAAGGAAATTTCGATATTCTGTGGATGCGAGAGACTATTTCCGAATAATTGGCTCATTATCCCATGCCAAATATCCGTGTCTGCTAGGATGTAAAGACGTGACTATATTTTATTATTGAATGAAAATGATGTTTCCTTGTAAAGGCTTTATTCATGTTTATAGAACACATGTTTTCGTGGTTATAATGTTGCACCCAAAGAAGTTCCCTACACTCATATTTACCCAGGCCCCCTTCCAAACCGGATGAGTTGTTTCATGACGTGTGAAAAAAGCACACCACTCGCCGGATCTTGCCATGAAGCTGTCCTATATATTAGCCAAACCGAAATGAAAAATATGACCTATTAAAAGAAAGAATTTATACCAGAATTTCACCGGATGAAAGTGCCTGGGGTAGGCGTCCGGATAAGAGAGGTGTATGTATTTTCGGATTCGAACTATGACTCTAGCTGACAATAAACAAAAAAATCCTTCATGATTGATTCGGATTTTGTAACTGTTATCAGATATACATATTCTCAGAGTCCTTTAAAAAAGGATTAAAACTTTTCCCACTTGCAAGACGTTATCGCGTGGAAGAGTAGTAATAGTTTCTCCGTCTACAGTTAATGTTTTCAATCCCACTTGGGATCACATAAGGGATTTGTTCCCAAATGCACCGGTGTTACGGTCCCTGACGTTGGTCTTAATAGACTCAGATATTGAAAGTTTCTTCTCGGACGACTCTTCGAAATACACTAGTGCATGTAGCAGGTGTATTCTAAGATACATTGAAGCCACCCAGAAGGCTATGTGAGGTATTTTTTAAGAGCAGCCAAAATTACATATACTGCTTATGATGGGAAAATTTGGCTTCTGGTAAAATCCAGAAAGCAGATCAGAAGCATATAATGTTGAAAACACCAATATCCATATACCTTGAATTTATGCAATTTATGCAATTTATTCATTTTATCTTCGTTCAAAAAATACTTCTCTTAAATCATACATCCCAATCTTTATATCTTCTGCTTATGTAGTTTTTCAGTAATAAAAGCCCCAAAGGATCTAATTAAGTTGTAATTGTAAGGCCATGCAATCTCGGTGCCTTGGTCTCACATCAGCGTTACCAGCTTGATTTTTTCCACCTATAAATCAGAGAAAGCTTTTATTTTTTCTTGTTTTTTTAAAGTAGTGACAAACTGTTCCTCTGAGAAATGTTACAAAATATCGTAGTGGATCAAAAAGTTGGCCCCTTGCACTTTTGGCGTAATATAGTTTCCCTCATACTCAGGCAATTAAAAGGAAACAAAGACAAAATTTTGAAAATATCTTTTTCTCGGCAACACGGTGCTCTTTTAAGATAAAAAAATTGTACAATATATGGTCACTAATGCACAATTGGGTTTGAACTCACCATTTGTCATTCGCTCATAAACCTCAGAGATCGGCTTTAACTTGAATTCCTAAGCTTCTCCATCAATTCGATTTGGAATATTATCAGTCTCAGATTCAAAAATTAAGTCATCTATGTACTCACCTTCTGCTAGACATGTCCTCGACTACCATAGGGTTGACACATATAAGAAATTACTCCAGCTGTGACCAAGTTCTTTTTGACAAACACGTCACTGAAGCCACCTTCCTCGTAGCATTAGTTTATAGAGTTTTCATTGATAGAATACGGATATGCCAATCCGCCAGCAACAGTAAAAGCATACCCAATTTCTTTGTTTTCTTTGGACTAATTTCACGTTTCATGGTTTAAAAACCGATTGTCTGATTTCCCCCCCTGTAAATAATCACTTCCATTACATACTACAACTTCTTGATATCTTTCAAATTTATTCTTTTATTCTAATAAAACATATCTAACAGCAAATACAATCGAACTAAAACACAAGAGATACACTCAGATGAGCGTAGCAAAAAGGGGAAAAACAAGCATAAACATAAAGACGGATCGTCTAGTTGTTCCACCCTCCACGAGGGAAACATGAGGTGGGTTTGGCGAAGCATGGATTCCTGGGGTAGCATTTGATGACCCTTTCGGTATCGAGCTTGAGAGAGTGACTTCCACTTCAGAAAAGGTCGCAGTAGTCGAAGAATCCAACTGTGATGGATTTCCAGTAACACAGTTACCCCAATAGCAAAACACTGACTTGGTGGATGTAAGCGAGGCTTCAGTGTCACTAGCTGCGTGATATGGTGTCCGTGATTTGGAAAAATGACTTTTGGTGGCCGCATTCCATAGAATTGTCTTGGTGGAACCAGTATCTACGGAACTCCCGGAAAGTTTTCCTGGCGTAGTGGTCTCCACGGTACGTGAGTTGACCCGACTAGCTGCTCCATCGGATAACGCTTGTGATATGAAATCAGCGGCAGAATCAGTTTCAGACTTTTTCCAGACTGACAGATATTTCCTGCTTGCCGCAGTTGGAACAACCAAGGTACCGGTGATTCCAGGATACCCAGAGGTGTTAGCTGAAGCTGCTGTACTTGAGGTTTCAGCTCTGTCAGTTTTTATAGCACCAGAACTACTGCCAGATATCTCCGGGGTGTAGTGGTTTCTATTATGAGAAGACCAAACAGATACTTCAACAGTTGGAATACCAGAACCTGCAGAACCAGTCACGAGTGACGATTGCGAGATTGAATCAGCAGTTGTTTCTGAAGTTTTCTCTGAAACATCACCTGTAACTGATGTGGTGATGGATCTGAATGTATTGACTGAACCGATACTGTTCGAGGCTAAAGCGTAAGCGGTAGTGACAGAAGTCTCGACATCATTTGAGACTGACTTAGGACCATGAGTTTTGCCGGGAGAAGAATGGATTGAATTGCCCGAATTATGAGTAAAAATAGAAGAAATTAATTCCACAGATTCAGAGCTTGAAAAGGCACTTGATAGATCATTGATTGGCCCAGCAGTCGGAGACAGAAAGTCAGATCTCGTTACTGATGCATCGATGGTCACAGGCGGAGAATAGGAGAGAAACTTCGAGTAACTGTTACTATCAGATCCAAGGAACGAGCCAGATTCAACTGAAGACTCAGAAAATGTCTTCAGAAAATCCCCAGAAGGTGGGGTACTCTCAGAAATTGAAGTAGGCTCTTCGGGGTATACCGAACTGGGGTTATGTCTAATGGTAGATGTGTATCTGCCCAATGAACCAGATTCGCCAGATTTGAATCTTTCTGACTCAATGTGTGTCATAGGCAGATCACCATAGTTAACTGAGGACCTGGAAGCGGTAACATATTGTGGCATTGACTCGATCTTTGAAGGCAAAACCTGACCAGGATCAGAACTGCTAAGCAACGACAGGGATGGTATTAAATCAAGTTTAGTGGTGAAAGTTGACTCAGTCTCCGAAGCCGAACATACAGGTGTCAACGAAGATGACATGGATTTAACCTCATAATCATTGTGGGATGAGGGGTCAGAATGATCAACAGAAGAAATCACAGCAGAAGAAATCACAGCAGAAGAAATCACAGCAGAAGAAATCACAGCAGAAGAAATAGACCGAAGGCTTGAAGACAAAACATCGCTTGAAACAAAAGTGGGCAACAAGTCAGATGCATCAACGGAGACAGACAGACTCTCGGCCTGTTTGTCAGCTTTAACGGTGGTGAAAACCTGAGACTCAGACCTCAGACTATTCTTAGTGAGAGAAGTAGTACTCGAGGCAGCTTGAGAACTGACCACTCTTGCGGATAAAGACATAGCGGAATAAATAGACCCAGAATTGTATCCTTTCGTTCCGACGTGACTATCACTTATCATATTCACAGCAGTCGAAGAAGTTCCAGACGCAGGAGTCAAAAGAGTCGAGGTTTGATGAGTGACAGTATTTGAAAGGATTGAATCACCAGATCGAATCGAGCTAGAAATACCCGTACTCAAAATAGAAGTCAGTACTGGTGTAACCGACTTTTTGTAGTCCCAACCCAGCGAAGAAGCACTATAATGAGAAGTGTTATGTGATGTCTCTGTGACTAAAGGAGAGAAACCACTCAGGGTACCTTGGGTCAGGATAGATTCTGCTTTCAGCAAAGAGCTCGAAGTGTAACAGGACGCACAAGGAGTACTGCTTGCGGAAATTTGACCAATATTTGATTCCAAAGAAGAAGCCTTAGGCTCGTGTTGGATATCGGAATGTCCCAAGGAATTAGACCAAGAAGAGTCATCAGGGTATGACATGTGGCCTTCTTCTGCAGTTGAAACGTGAGTAGAGCTCAATACTGAGCTGCCACTAGAAGGAGGTGGGCTATCACTAGTTGTGGAGACAACATTTCGTGACTTTGTTTCAACCATAGATTGCGTAATGGAGCACGAATCACAACTAGATTCAGAGGCAGGGACATTGGATGACACATTAATCGTGTCTCTGGCAAAGGAAGAGCCAGTATGGGCCTGTGAGTCAGTTGAACTTACCACGCCGACATCAGTCAGAGGACGAGGACGAGCAGTAGAGGAAGAACTGCCATGGAACAAGGTGGAAACCGAATGAGAGTTAGAAACTCTGGCTGCACGTGTTCCACCCAGGTAGTCAGTGGCAGATGAAGCACTGGAATGAGTTGAAACGAATGTTGTAACAGAATCAGAACCCGATCTTGACCAAGAGTCACTTGAGGAATGAATACTCGACGAAATCAGACTTGTAATGTGGGTACGACCAGTCCGCGTAAACAAACCACCCGCATGATGTAGAGGAATATCATTAGCTGATACAGCTTTACTCATGCCTTTTGAACTAGCCCAAGGTGAATTCATGGGGGCAGATCCCAGGATAGCCACACTAGACATAGTTGTGCGTGTAGTCTTGGAATCAAGCCAAGCCTGAGTAGATGGACCACCAGAGGAGCCACTTGAAAGTTGTTCATTGGTGAGCAGGGCAACACCACTGGCGGATTCCACTCCCGAGGAATATCCCGACGTATTTGGGGTTACGGTGGGGGTTTCAGATGATTGTTCATCAGACGACCAAGACAAAGAACTTTTACTCGAAATGCCAGCCAGATTAGACTTAGTAATTGGGGTGGAAGCTGGGGAAATAGAGGTAAATGCATCTTCAGTGGTGCCGGTCCAGTCGTTAGTGGCAGTTGTAGAACCACTCTGGTCTAAATCGGACATAGAATCGGCGGTGTAAATAAACCCAGGTCGGTGAGTAGCAGAAGTAAAACTTGAAAGACCAGCCACAATTTCCAGAGAAGAAGACTTCTGATCACTGTTTGAAACCGACAAAGTATTTTGAGCATCCTTTTGTACCTCTTCCGTGTGTATGAAAGGCCCATCCGTGGTATGTGGAACAGAATGACTTTCAATCATAGATGAATACATAACTGCTGATAACGCAATAGTTTTGGTGTGGGATGTACTTGCCGATAACATCAAATTTCCAGAATTTCCAGTACCTGTACACGACACACACTGACTACTTGGTGTACCAATACTAGCTGGGGTATTTTCAGCGAAAGACTCAACCACAGGATCAGAAGTGCTCTTCAGAAACGAACTCGATGATATTACAGATGCATTAGCAAGTGCATTTGCAGACCGCAAGCCAACCCAGCTAGTAAACTCGGATGGGGTAGTAATTCTTGGAATGGACGTCGGGCCACTCTTCGACTGAGTTGCAACCTCAGAGGAGCAGGACCCACAACGGGAAGTTTCACTGGCAATTCCACTGTACTTCGTCTCCGAACCAAATGATAAAGTGAAGAAAGATGATCCACCGATACTGAGCTGATCAGATCTGGTCAGCACAACACCTGTGTGAGATACAGACTCCCCTGAAGTCGTGTGAGTAGGTGTGTTCAGCTCAAGCTCAGGTTCCAAGCTTTTAGGGTCGGACTTCGTTGAGGAAGCAGTATCGCTTAGACCACCAGAGATGTGGTGAGACTCGGTGAAGGAAACAGAGCGTGACTGAGACAGTGAGGCAGAATTCCAGTTTAAATCAGACCTGACCCCGGTTAATAGCGCATGATTATTTGCTGAGGAAGACCGAGAATCATCCATAGTGGAGAAAGACAGGATTGAATCAGTATGGGTATTGCTGGTGGTGTATTCAGATGAAGAAACTGACGTCCCGGAAACAGCAGACGACACGACATAACCCTTTGAGGAATGAAAGTCAGGTTCCAGACTTGATGAAATAAGTGAGCTTGATGCAGACACGGGAACCGACTGTTTAGCAGTACTGAATCCACCCACACCATCTGAAGTAGATTTGATGGAACCAGAATGTGAATCAAGTGCATGGGTATATGTAGACACAGTTTGTGGTTCTGTCATTGAGTGTGACCAGACTGAAATATTATCAGTGAGACACGAAATGCATGATGTAGATGAAGCTGGAGGATTATCTGAAAAAACCTCCGTCAGCATTTGCAACGACGAGTCGGAATTGTAGCCTGATAAAGATCTCGTGGAGTATGATTCAGTCGTAGCACTCCAGATACTTGTTACCAGTTCAGGATGGGACTTCAGTCCACTAGCAGAGCCAGACTCGCTTCTGGAAGCCCAAATATCATTCCACCGAGGAGGATATCCAACCCCAGTGAACGACGATACCACGCTATCAGACCCTGATGAAGAAATAGCTGGAAAATAGGATCTAGTTAAAGAGACAGAAGTAAGCGACGAAGCCGAATTAGTCAAATCCACATCGCTACTGGAACTACCGTATTCCACAAATGTTTGCGCAACTGAAGAAGAGCTAAACATTGACAGACTAGGTGGGCCCAACTCACTCTCAAAATACATGTGGGTAGATGAAGGGGTAACGTCAGAAGTGAACATCAGAGAACTGTCTTGAGTTATTCTGTTTACCTCAGAAGCCGTAAAGGAATGATCAGAGGCGCTTGTAGAAACAGATACATTGTTGCGGTCAGATTTAGTCAACAGAGATGCGTGAGACCATTCGAGCTCAGATGTCAGAACACTGTGAATACCATAACTAGTCGTAGCAGAAGCACTTGAAGGTTCAGATTCAATCAGTCTATCAGTGGCAGAAGCCGGGGTCGACCCGGTTGTTCCTCCAGAAAAGCTCTTAGGATCAGGGCCTCTCAGATATTCGCCCGATGAAGAAGACCCACTAGCTTTAAAGACAGCAGAGTCAGATGCAAATGAAGAAAGCCTTCTAGAAGACTCAAGTGTAGTAGCTGAGCTTGGAAAGGTATCCTTAGACACACCAAATACCACACTTTCTTCAGATGGGCTGAGACCACCAAAAGTTGAAGATGGGCTAGCAACAATAGACAGAGGCAAAGAGTACGTGGTAACAAAGTCGCTCGAAACGTCCGAATTGGTCATTATCTTTTCGGTGGACCCAAGACCAGAATCAGCGGAACCCATAGAAATACTGGCTGATAGCGACCCAGTCAAAGATACATAATCACTTTCAGTGATAACTCCTGAACGCAGGTAACTGTCAAAATCAGAGTTCGTGAAAGCTCCAGTGGCAGCCAGGAGTATAGAGCCACCAATTAAAGATGAATCATTTGGTTGTTCTGAAGCAGCCGTGAAACTTGTATAAGACGTCAAAAGTTCAGCCAGTGTAGGTGAGTTTTCCTGGCTCTCAGACTCCGATGTTGACCCAAGAGAATTGTAAGAAGCACTAATACTAGTAAATTTGGGATCAGTCTCTGTTAACACTCCTGTATTGTGGCTAGAGTATCCCGCTCCTGAAAACCTTCCAGGGCTTGCACTCACGTCAGCTGAGCTTGAAGATGTGTAAGACAGATTCCAGCCCCGAGACATCGGTGGCCAGCGATATGAGTCAGTAGTAGAGTCAAACATACTGGAAGACTGTATTGGCTCGTTACTAGTACTTTCTGAAGCAATTACCATCGATGTTATCGAGGAATCACCGTATACAGATGAGCGAGAGAACACCAAGGTCGAGGTTACTGAGCCCAGGCTAATATTTAATCTCTGTGAGGTAGCAGCCCAAACAGCCAGTTCCAGACTTGGGAAATCCAGAACAAGAGTGGATCTCAAATCACTGATCTCGGATCTAGTAGTACCAGTACTCACCGAATGTGGAACCTCCACGACCACAGTGTTGTTCTCGCCAGATGCACCAATTACCGTCGTTGATGTAGTAAAGCTACCGGTCCATGTAGATGTGATTATTGTCGTTGGGGTGGGTACTGCAAACACAATAGTATCAGTCTCACTTCCGCTCTCAGTGAACACCTCGGTGTCCAGTCTAGACCATGTTTCAGTTACAGTCGTCAATAATCGTGGAATCTCCACAAACAATGTGTTGTTTTGCCCAAGATCGCCTGTTACCGTGCTCGACGTGGTGTAGCTGCCCGACCAGAAAGATGTGACCGTTTCAGTCGGAGTGGGCTTTTCCACAATAACTGTGTCGGTTTCACTTCCAGTCTGAGTAAGAGTCTCGGTATCGGATCCTGTCCAAGCGAATGTCACAGTCGTCAAGTACTTGGGAATCTCCACCAAAATGGTATTGTTGTGGCCTGGTCCACCATCCATAGTTGCAGATTTGGTGTACCTTCCAGACCAGAAAGATGTCAATGTCACAGTTGGAGTTGGCACTTCCACTACTATAGTATCTGTCACGCTTCCAGTCTCGGTGAGAGTCTCAGTATCGGGACCGGTTCCAGTTGTAGTGATAGTAGTCACGGATTTTGGAACTTCCACAATCACAGTATTGTTCTCACCTAAGGCACCTGTAACAGTAGTGGATGTCACATAGCTACCAGTCCAAAAAGAGGTGATAGTATCCGTTGCAGCAGGTACTTCAAAAACAATAGTGTCACTCTCACTTCCGATATCGGTAAAAGTCGTGGTTTCTGACCCAGTCCAAGTAGTAGTGACAGTAGTTAACCACTTGGGATTCTCAACAATGACCGTATTGTTCTCGCCTAGACCTCCACTAACTGTAGTAGAGGATGTGTAGCTTCCGGTCCAAAAGGATGTCACAGTTTGTGTTGGCGTTGGCACTTGTACAATAATCGTGTCTGTGTCACTTCCAGTTTCAGTAGTGGTTTCAACATAAGACCCAGTCCAAGTGGAAGTGACCGTAGTTATAGATTTAGGAATGTCCACAACCACTGTGTTGTTCTTCCCTAGAGCACCGGTTAGTGTAGTGGACGTCCAATAACTACCAGTCCAAAAGGACGTCACAGTCTGTGTTGGAGTTGGCACTTCCGCAACAATAGTGTCTGTTTCACTTCCAATCTGCGTAAACACCTCAGTTTCGAGCCCAGTCCAAGTGGACGTAATAGTAGTCAAAAACTTTGGAATCTCAACAATCACAGTATTATTTTCACCCAGAGCCCCAGTCACAGTCGTAGATGCGGTATAGCTGCCACTCCAAAACTCAGTCACAGTTTGTGTCGGGGTTGGCACCTCAACAATATCAGTATCTGTCAAAATTCCCGCAATCACCCTGGTTGTAGTAAATGTCTCTGATCCGGTATACGTCACAGTGGTGGTCTCCTTGGGATGGACTACAACAATAGTGTTACTGTGACCTGGCCCTCCAGAAACTGTAAACGTTGACGTGTCGTTCCCAGTCCAAGCAGACACCAAGGTTTCTGTCGGAGTGGGTACACCAACGATGACTTGGTCCGTAAGCCCAGTGGAAGTAGTCGTGATAGTATTAGGGCCATCCCATGTGCTGGTAGCAGTCCGCGTGATTTTAGGTAACAACACAATCACCAGCCAAATTGGACCAGTGACGGTGGTGGTAAGCGTTTCCTTTCCCGTCCAAACTGAAGTGGATGACGTAACTGGCACAGGAACTTCAACATATATAGTATCAGTCATTAACCCAATAGAGGTGGTAGTTGAAGTAAAAGAACTTGCCCAAGTTGTCGTCACAGTCACGGTGGTTTTGGGGAGGTCAACCAGGACTGTATCTGTATTTCCCGTGATCGTCGTCATCGATGTTTCGCTTCCACTCCAGTACCCAAGAACCGTTGAGGTGGATTTTGGCACATCTACAATCTCTGTATCCGTCCAAACACCGAACACTTGTAAGGTAGTCCCATATGACTTGTCCCATGTACTTGTCACTGTAGTTCTCGACTTTGGCTCCTCAACTAGAACCGTGTTCATCAGCCCAGCTCCACCATTTATGGTATTTACTTTAGTGAAAGACCCGGTCCAAGCAGAAATGATGGTGGTCGTTGGGGTTGGTACATCAATGATCACGGTGTTTGTGCTAGGACCAAACACGGTGGTGGTAGCCACAAAAGACTCAGACCACGTGATTACTTCAGTGGCGGTAACCTTTGGTATCTGAACAACCACCGTATTAGATTCGCCTATCCCACCAGTGACGGTTGTTGATGTGGTTTCATTACCTGTCCATACCGAAGTAACCGTTTCTGTTGGAGTTGGGACAGCCACAATGATTTCATCAGTGCTAATTCCATCAACTGTTGTCGTACTCACAAATGAGTTGGCCCATGTACTGGTGGACGAGTTGGTCACCTTGGGTACCTCAACGACTAAAGTATTGTTTTCCCCAAGTTCGCCTGTAATAGTAGTAGACGTCACTAAGTCACCACTCCAAACAGATGTCACGGTGTTTGTTGGAGTGGGGACCTCAACCACAATCGTATTGCTTCCACCTAGCGCACCAGTCAAAGTAGTAGATGTGATGTAGCTGCCAATCCAAGTCGAAGTTACGATTTGCGTTGGAGTTGGCACGGCGACAACAATGGTGTCGGTAAAAGAACCAGTTAAGGTGCTTGACGTGGGAAATTTATTGTACCAAGTGGTAGTTACTGATATGGTTTGCTTTGGAATCACCACAACTACCGTATTGCTCTCGCCGGGCTGGCCAATGATAGTATTCGTAGAGGTCACAGATTCATTCCACGCAGACGTGATGGTCGATGTCGGAGTAGGAACTTCCATTACCACCGTATCAGTAGTCTGTCCAGATAAAGTTATAGTAGCATCATAAGACTCTGACCAAGTACTAGTTTGTGATGTGGTGTCTTTAGGGACCTGAATAACTAAAGTATTGCTCTCACCTGAGCCTCCAACAATAGTAGTAGAGGATGTGTAGCTACCAGCCCATATAGAGGTCACAGTTTCAGTTGGGGTTGGCACATCCACAATCACAGTATCTGTGCTTGACTCAACATCAGTGGTGATAGTGGAAAAAGAAAACGACCAAGTACTGGTCGTTGTAGTGGTCACCTTTGGGATTTGCACAATCACAATATTATCTTGACCTACATCCCCGGTTATTGTGGCCGAGAAGGTGTAATTTCCCAGCCAAACAGAAGTCACAGTTTGCGTTGGCGTTGGCACATCAACAACAATTGTATCAGTGGTAGAGTCTGAAAGTGTGGTGGTAGTTGTGTCCGCATTCGACCACGTACTAGTCTTTGTGGTGGTCACCTTCGGAATTTGAATAACAACAGTATTGCTTCCACCGGAACTACCGCTCACAGTCATGGAAGCCGTAAATCCCCCCAGCCAGACCGAAGTGACTGTTTGTGTTGGGGTTGGTACATTCACAACCACAGTATCTGTACTGGGACCAAGTTCAGTGGTAGTGGTCGCAAACGCGTCCGCCCAAGTGACTGTCTTGGTGGTAGTGACCTTTGGAATCTGAACAAAGATAGTGTTTTCCTCGCCTGGGAAACCAGTAATAGTA
>JAJMAK010000378.1:0-15685 GCA_030572615.1 Metschnikowia lachancei | reverse complement strand
GTGGGGGAAGATGGTCATCAATCTTCATTTTCTTTGGCGTGGTGGCATCCTTGGAGGCAGTTTTGCGTACGTACTTGCGTTTCAGGGGCGTGCCGTCCTTGTTTGGGGCGGAGCCTTTGGGTTTCCGCAGAATTATCACGGCCGGGTCTTCGATATCCACGTATAACACCGGCACCATTTCAGCAGAGATGTTATATTCGTTGGCCAATTTACGCGCATCTTGCAACGGGATCCAAGTGCCTTGGAACCGGCCATATCCACCTTGGACTTTCTCGTGGAGCCCTTGTTGGACGCCTTTTTCGAGGATCTTAGTCCGCTTGGCCTTGGGGAAATCACAAAGCTTTAGTATCTGCGTGGCATTAACCCAGTCATCCTTGCATCTACGCATGATGGGCGCATCATTAACTGAGCACTCATAAACATCGGTCTGGAAGGTTAGTATTGGTTGGTGGTAAAAGAGGGGGGTCAATCAATGAAGACAATCAATGAAGACAATCAATAAAGACAAAAATTCCTGGGTGGATGAAACTTGTTTCAAACAGCGGCTCGAAAATGCATAGGGATTAATTAACCTGATCAGAGAAACCAAACAAGAAAAAAAATGTTCCCCCAAGAATCAACGTGCTGCACCATCGGATAAAACATCCAATTGATCCGAACCCTGTGAGCCAGGAGGATTATGTGGAAAAAGCAACGCTGTTCCAAGCCACTATCGACACGCGAGGACACGAATTCAAGGGCCCGACACGTTAATCCGAAGGAAAAAAAGAAATGGAAGCAGAAGCAAAAAAAAATGATTCAGCTAGGACGCAGAAAAACATACGCTGGAGTACGTGGCGATATACACCGACGGATGCTCATAGGACATGGCGAATTCTCCTTGATAGTTCCAGAAATCACTTCACGCTTTTGAGCCAAGTTAAAGAAAGATCCGGTTGAGGGTAGGAGCAAAAGCTGGCGGAAAAGAAAGTGATGGAGGGAAGCGCGCGGGCAATATAACGCATTAGGCGATAATTCGAACGCGTTAGCCCGGAAGTAATGCGTGGTGTATGGGGGTTGTCTCACGTCCTAAAAAAGGCCAAGCCACACGCGTACCACGGGCTAGGCCTGAGAAATGCTAAAAGGGGAAAGCATTGATTTGAAGGGTTCACCCCAGATATGCGAAGAAAAGGGGGATTTAAATGTTGGTGCTATTCTTGGGATGTGATTGAATGATTTTTCGATTTTATCTATTGTTGGGGGATATTTTTAGTTCCCGAAATCTTGTTAAATGTTTTGAATCTTCTCAATTCAGGGCGTCATGTTGGCGGCACATAACTAAAAGCCTATTTAGGCCGAACAAAAAGCTGTGCTGTGTGCAGTACAGCGGTGTGCAAGTGTCAAAAATGGTGGGACAAAACGGGCAGGGAGTAAGTTTAAGGGTAATTTATTGAGTATGGAGGCAATTTTTGTGTTTAAATTCAGCTGAGGAATATTTGTTTTTGTGTTTTTCATTGAAAAGTTTGTGTGTTTTGTATGTGGTGTAATTTCACCAAACAAGATCGTTTCGCATAAACGTGGCTTAGAAAAGGGAATGTTAAAAATATTCTAAAGAGGAATTAGCAAGAAAAACAAAAACAAATTAAAGTAAAACACGAAAAACAATATGGAAACAAGATGAATAGAACAAGAAATATGGAACGAAAAAGATGTAAATAATTCTGATTTCAGGTAAATGAAAAGACTTTTGTATATTCCATTTTTGACTCCGTTTTGTTGTTATGTTGTTCAAAGTCAGGGTCCAGATATCCGAATGCGGTGCACTTTCTCAACATTTTTCACGTCAAAGAAATAAATTTCGAAATGGTGGTACTCTTAAGCTTGAAGAAATCAAAGGAGTTTTGGTCTGCACTTGCAAAACTTTCTGATGGTTGGTGTCTTCTGGTGTAAGTGGTTCCGGTAGGAAATGCCCGCTCCGTGATGTAACCTTATACAGTGTTGATTGGAGTGGATATATCGACTACGTTTTTTACTACGAGATATATTTTCGAACTTTTTGCTGATATCCATATCTTGTAAAAGTGATATTTAACTAACAAAATATATAAGAAATATATTCTCGATACTTCTTTTGAAAGCCAGGGGCGGAGCTGGTTCTCCTCTCGAGAACACATCCCCGTACAAGTGTTTTTTAGACATCTTCCCGGACCGGAACACTTACAGAGCCATCGCCTCCAGCTTAAGTCAGGTGTTTAAAACATCCTTTTTTGGTTAGCCGGCACTTTGTCAAGAGAAGCCCGATTCAGCCGGAGATGGCACGATCAAGCAGAACACACACCCTCTATTAAAGTTCTATTCCGAGCCTCTTCTATTATAAAAAGATACTTAAAGCAACTATTATAAAAAAAAAACTTTCCTCTTTATCCTCGCTTGAGATAAAAACTCACTCAATTTCGCTCCCTTGTCCAAAAACTTGGACCTTACTGGTTCAGCATTGAACTCTCTCTTTGTTTACTCGAATGCCGTTTAAAGAATCATCGACGATGCTCATTCTGTCTCTGAGTAAGCCTCTCGCCTTAAGAATGACCAAAAATTTGATCGTACTCGGATCGAGTCTTGAGTTTTGGCGAACTAACTGAAAACTACGTAAACCGCCTCTTTTATCCTCGACTTTGGCGTATACCATCAACCATGTCTCATTGGACATCGCAAAAGTCCCAGGAGGATTGCCCGACTTTCTTGCACGAGTGTATGCCGATTTGGGAGCTCTTTAGCCGATTGGCTGCCATTCAGCTACCATTCAGCGTAGCAGACAACGAACCTGCTGATCACTGGTGTCGCTCTCCCTGCTGAGAGACCCCACTATCCTGATGAACGACGCCACTCTCCCGATGATACTCATTGTTTGGCCGGTGCTCTGCGGTCAGCTTCGCCTCAAATGTGCTCCTTTCCTAGTCTCTATGCCTCAGTACCTCCAAATCGTGCCCAGGCCTAAGCTCGGGCTACGCCGATTCCATTTGAACACGCTAGTCGTTGCTTGTAGCGAGGGCTGAAGCACCTGGCCATAGCCTAGTTTTTTACCTATATCGAAGCGATATTAGGATATATATTTTTACTAAAGTTTGGCCCGACTCAATATCGACATCTGGTAAATAGTAAAAATATCAACATATAGCTCAAAATTTATTTCTAAATTTAGCAATTTACTATTTTTAATGTACACTGACCTTATATATATGACATTAATCAATGGGAACACATGTGAAAGAAGGGTCGAGCACTTGAGGACGTTCAGCTTACCAAATTAAGCCCCCTTTTTATATTATTGGGCTGATATATATTATCATTGCTATATATATTAGCGTTGCTATGGATATAGTGGTGGGCATAAGTATAGTTGTTGAGTATGGAATAACCTGTCAAAATGGACAAATCCCTATCACAGACTTAGTTTATTCTTTTCGATATAATTTGACATCAAGCTATGCTTTGAAACTGATTATAAGCAAACATCATTTAATTGCTTGAGAATAAGTGCCCCCTCTTTCTGCACCTCCACTTGTAGTGGCTAAACAAGTGTAAAGTCTAGAATGCCTCAGATTTCACCAAGGTGAGCTCTTCTAAACCACGTTGACTTCAAAGTTTCTTTCTGAGAGCTCGCGAAACAAAGGACTCCACCAAGTGCTCCTAACAATTGTCATCCATTTTGGGAAATAACGCGGTTGTTATTCACTTCGTCCCTCATTCCATCTTGGGACTCAGTCACGGTATCACAACCCAATTTAACCATTCATGTGGTGTTTTAGTGAAGACATTTTTGTTTATAACAAGGACCAGCGAAAAGATAATTATTAGCTTTAGACATCGGCTCTTGCTAAACAACCTATCTGATTGTCAGCCTGCCCTGGAAAAGTTCATTTGCTTTTGCGTACGGCCGTCTCTTGTATATCCACGAATTAACCATTTTATACATAATAGATGTACTAGTGGTTATTCTTCATGATAGCTGACACCATGCTTTGCCGTCCATAATTGCTTGTGATTGGTGATGAACCTATCTGATTCATGTCTTTTGTTACAAATGACATTGCAAATCCAATAAATCTTATTCTCTTGTCTTGCCTCGAGCAGTTTTGGAAGTACGGCTAAGGAGAATAAACACATCAAAGAATCCGAAAAATCTGCATTGAGTGTCTCACCAGGAATTGCTTCATTTGAAAATTTAGGAGGAAAAAGTTAAACGTCGACACATGGGATTAAAGAACCCCCGAGACTTAAAATAAACAGGTACACAAAGAGCCGGCCAAATTGTGTGCAAGTATGGCTTTTCGTGGTAGCTGGCTATCGTATAATTTCCTCCCACGATATCAATAAAAAGGAAGTTGCCCATTTTTAGCCCAATAATATAAGTTCAGTGCAGTACCATGGAAATGACATGGATTTACTGATACTCTTTCGGGAACATAGTAACTGACATATGGGGAGTGTAAAACACCAAATGCAACACAAACAAACAGTTCATATTGTCAAAATAACGTCGGTTATTATGAGCAAAACTGTCTCACTCAACCACCAATAGAGCAAGCGACATATTGTGCAAAAACTATCGCATAAACATTCAGTCAATGTCCCGTTTTCTTCAATATTCACACGGCAATTGCCCAAATCCGTTTTGGGGAGTACCGACCATGAAACAAAGAAATGTTCGGTGTTCCTAATCGGGTTTATCATGGGCACCAGGCACTGGGCTCCTATGGGTGACGGACGTAAACCAGGAAAGACATGTTCCCTTTTTTAAATGTTAGAACGCCCTTGTCGATAGTAATGGAAAACTTCTTTTTGGACTCCTTCTCAAACAAAAAAGAATAGGGGACACATTCCCAAAAATTGCCATCTGTTCCATGCTCGGGGAAAATTACTTCCAATATTGGCACCTTATCTCGCATGCCAAGTGCGACGCACTGAATATCTTCACCGTTATCTCTTTTCGTCCCCAAGAAAAAGAACGAATAAAACAACCAGCAGCAAACCCCAAGCAAGAAAACGATGACGTAAGGACAAAATGAGAATAATAAAATAAGAAAAGAGCTCAAAATCAAAAAAAAAAAAAACATCCCAAAATATCGACATCATCCCTTTATCTGAGCAATTTTGCCCTATGTTATCTGCTCCGCCAACTACGTTCACGCCCTTCCAGTCTACCCTATAGTGGTTATTCAGGAACCGCGAAAGAAATCAAACACTCATATTCCACCCCGTAGTCACACCCAACCACCCAAAAACACCTTCCAAACCCACGCTTTGAAACACAGAAGTTTTCCAAAAAGAATACTTAAACCTTTTTTTATGGCACTCGCCTCATTTCTTCTTTCCTTCTATTCTTGCACCCTACCACCCAGGGTACGCGGCCCGGGTATACTTGCGCAGGACGCGCGACACAGACGCCTCTATGCAGGACACACAACAACGTTCGCGGGATGTGAAAAAAAAGAATCAGGGGCTTCTTTTCTGTTCACAACTCCGGATCTCAACACCCGCCAATACAAAGATTCCTTATATTGATTCGTATGTGTGTTAGAAGCACATTGGAGCAGTCACCCATATATTACGAAGCATACACAATATACTGCTATCTTTTCTCTCTTTTCTTGTTTCTCTTTTTTCGGTTGGGCGTGAAAACACAAACAGAACATTTCGCATTTTTACCGCCAACTGCCCACCTTCGTCTGTTTTGCATTGGAACAGATAAGGCACTATCTGCACAGCCGCAGCAACGGAGTGCACGCAGACGTCGCACGAGGCAGGACCAGGGTTAAGGCGCCGTCCAAACATCGGTGTCGTTAATTTCGCAATTTGGCTTATATCATCTAGTGTTGAGATTTTGTCACCATTTTCTTTCGCTGTGCACCACCTTTTCCAGACAAATCCCAGCTTTTTCACAAAGGTCACCCACCCACCTGAGCCCTTGACCATCGCTCTTTGACCGGCCTTCTTTAAGTTTCTTGTGTGCCCTGCGAAAATGTCTGCCATCGACGATGAGCCCTATGACGAGTCTTCTCACCTTATCTCGGGCAGAAGATACTCCATTCTTGACCAGGACATAGGCCTGTTCCGTGGTCCCAACAACCTTCAAAACTTTGCTTCGTCCTTCACTCGTGCACAGTCGTTTGCTGCCCACAAGTTAGATGCTGACCTCCACAAGAAGCGTTCGTTTTTCGCTTCCTCCACCCACGATGTGCCCGACGACGAGCTCTTCGACCCTGATCTCATGGTGGCCCTGCCCAACGGTGAGAGATTGAGCTCGCTCTTGAATGACTTCAACTCTGTTCGCTCGGGTGGCCCGCAGAGCTACTCTCAATTCAACGAGGTGTTCTACCAGGATGATATCCAAAGCTTCTTGAACCTGAAATCCCGCAGGGGCAGCAATGCCACCAACGGTATTCCTATCCCCACAAAGCGCATTTATCCGTCCAAGTCCTTTTCATCCGTGCGCCTGGCCATCTCTCATGTATCTACTGCGTCGCACTTTGGTTTGAAGCGCGTTGAAGACAGCGAGGGAAATGTGGTTACTGTCATTGCCGGTCAGAGTACCGCTCCACAAACTATCCTTAACTCTGTCAATGCTTTGATCGGCGTGGGACTCTTGGCCTTGCCCGTGGGTTTGCTCAAAGGTGGCTGGATACTCGGTGTTCCTGTTTTGGTGCTTTGCTGCTTGACTACCTGCTGGACTGCCACGCTTTTGTCTCGATCCTTGGATACTGATCCAACAATGATGACATATGCCGACTTGGGATTTGCTTCCTATGGTAAAACGGCCAAACTTCTCATTTCTTTGATCTTCTCTGTCGACCTTTTGGGCCTGGGTGTCTCGTTGGTGCTTCTTTTCAGCGACTCTCTTTACGCATTGATGGGCGATGATGCGAACTGGACGAAAACGAAGTTCAAGCTTATTGCTTTCATCGTTTTAACCCCCTTCACGTTCATGCCATTGCCAATCCTTTCCATTTTTTCTTTGTTTGGTATCATGGCCACCATCTCTATTACCATACTCGTGTTTAGCTGTGGTTTGTTGAAACTGACCTCCCCTGGTTCGTTGATCCAGGCCATGCCCACTAACTTATGGCCCAATTCGACCGTGGAGTTTTTCATTGCCCTTGGAATTCTTATGGCCCCATTTGGTGGTCACGCCATTTTCCCTAACTTGAGATCTGATATGCGCCACCCACAGAAATTCACAAAGACTCTTTTCACTACATATACCATCACTTTGGTCACTGACTGCTCTATGGCCGTTATTGGTTTCCTCATGTTTGGTGTTCTATGCAACAACGAGGTCACCAGCATTTTGCTTCAAACTGCAGGATACCCATGGTGGATTTACCCATTGATTAGTGGTCTCATCTGTATTGTTCCTTTAGCGAAGACCCCGCTCAATGCTAAACCCATTATTTCCACTTTGGACGGTCTCTTTGGCCTTGACTATGTGATGGAGGGTGATGGTCCTGCAAAGCAGTTCTTTAAGAACTCGTGCCGTTTCTTGGTGCGTATCGGAGTCAATGCTTTGTTTGTTGGCTTTGCCATCCTTTTCCCCGAATTCGACAAAATCATCGGTATTTTGGGCTCCTCCATTTGCTTCATCGTTTGCATCATTTTGCCCTGTCAGTTCTACTTGAAGCTCTGTAAGTCGCAAATTGGAGCTTTCGAGAGACTTTATATCCGTGCTATTGTGCTTGCCTCTATTGTTTTGGCAAGTATGTGCACATATGCCACAATCGCGTACTAAACTAGGCGACTGTTACATTCACTAGCATAACTAAATACAGCGTACAATATTCACATAGAAAAGAATAATTTATTTTTTAATCACATATCCTTCACCTCAAGTTATCATGGGGCCTTTAAGAATTCAAGAAAAGCGCCCGTTATGCGGATCATCAACGGCTTAAGTAAGCTAATGTCGATGACAAAGTCGTAGTACAACTTCATAAATGTTTGGTTTTTTGAGAGTGCTTCTTTTTGAACTTCATTCGAGGCGGTAAAGATCGTTTCAAATAACTTCTTAAATTTGATATTCTGGGAGTTGAAGTTATCTTTCATGGAGAATTTCAAGAGTAACTTTGGATTCTTAGCAAACCGGTCTCTCTTGAAGCTCACTGTTAATACAATTCTGTCCCGTTGTATCTTTTTTGGTGCGCTAGGAATCGTACTGTTGATGCCAAAAACAAACTGGATAACATTCAAGCTGATGAATTTGGGCTCAAATTGTAGCCTGCGGAGATTATTCTGCAACAAGAACTCTGTTGCTGGTTTCATGCCTTGCTCTATGGAATCTATAGCTTCAAATATGCTTACAGCTTCCTTAAGGTATTTGAATGAGCCCAACAAAGCATCACCAGACTTGTCAAATTCATGGTTGAGCAACCGCACCAATACTTGCACGTTGCGGTTTTCACCTTCGCCTGTTTTCAACACAAAAGGGACAGTGTCGTCGGCTTGCATTTGCAATAGGAAGGGTTTGTAGTAGGGATCAACCGCTAATGAGAGCTTGTCAAAAGAATTACTAGTAACCGTCAATTCTGTGCTCTTGACTTGTTCTAGAATATTGATCAACAGATTCATTTTAGAAAGAGTTTCCAAGATCAGGCCCAACATTAGTTGGGATTTTGAGCTGGGTTCCTCGCTATTGAGTTTATTGGAAAGATCAACGGTGGACTCGATGTAGAATTGGTTCTTTCCAGGGTCCACGGTGACACCAAGCTTGAGCAAAGACTTGGCATCTGTGTCGGACTTTCCTCGGAGAGACCCAAAGATGGTGATGTGCAATTCGTTCACCTTGACATCAGATGAAAACAGACATGCTAAAAATAGCGTTGTGGAAGACGCCGAAATAGGCAATAAGTTACCCGAGTTGTGTAATGCCAATATCGTGCGCGATGTAGAGTTACCCTGATGGTGGGAGATATTGAATTTTTCGAGCACAGATTCATCCTCAAGCTTCAAGAAACCAATGCATTTACTGTGCAACTCTTCGACAATCAAATGATGGATGATGCTGTTCGAACTAGACCGCGACAATGTCTTGAAGAATGCATGGTCCATATCATCCGTATCGCTTAGCTTGAGTTTTTGTACCCACTGGATCAGCCATTCGCCCTTGATGGACTTGATGCGGGCAACCCACCAGTATGATTTAGAAGTGACGCCGCTGATCATGTTGATCAAGAACCACGAAGATGGCCATGTGCGGTTTCTAAAAAAGGAGATTTTGTTTTGGGTGTTTGCCCGTTCATCGACGATGAAATTTAGCAACTTGATGGTCTCAAACTCCGAAAACTTTATAGATTCGTTGGCTACCCAACCCATGGTAACGAGTCTCATTTTGATTGTCTTACTCAAGTTTTCTGTTTGCAACTGAATCAAGTTTGTCACCACGTTGTTGATCATGTCAGACTCACTGACGAAGTTCTTGTTTTTGACCACGGAGGGTTTGCTGTTGATTTTTGTCTGGATGGCAGTTTCTATGGGCGAAGGGTTCATGAAGTAGAAGTGGCCAGTCAATGGGTTGATGGCAAAGATGGTGCTCTTCTTGGGCGTGAGTTTAATTAATAGCTGGTGCGGATTGATGATGGACACGGTATCCGAGGATACTGTTGCCGTGTAGGAGTCATAGACTTTGCGGATGAGAATCTCCGAGTGTTTGTTGATGATAAGGCTCAAGACGAAATCAATGTTGAGTTCTTGGATATCCTCTGAGCCGGTGGGTGTTTCTGAGTCTGTGGGTGTAGAGCTGGAGCCGAGACTTGGGATACCATGGTCGTGGTCGTACCTGCCATTCTTGAACCAGCGAAAATTCAACTTGTAGTTTTTGTCAATACCAATTTCAATAAAAGAACGCCAATTACGTGAAAGGTGGTGGTTTGCCCAGTAGTTGATTATAACAAGAAATGAACTGTACTTGTACTGGATGCTTCCGCGCCACTTGCTGTTGATAGAAAGGCTGCGCAACTGACGCGAAATCAAGTAGAGTTTGAAGGAGGTGGCGTACTTGTGGAGCACGTCGTAGAGCCCTGTGAGGGATTGGGTTAGAAGGGTTTGGTTGACGACGGCCTCCAACTTTTCCCGAGACAGTTTTGGGAGCTCAGTGGCGAGCTTGGAGTCACGGTGGGTAGTGAGGGAATTATTGTGGTTGGCACCAAAGAGAAAGGCAAAGTCAATGAAGAAAAATGGCAGCTTGTAGTAATCGTCTGCAGAGTCCACAATAAGATCGTTTGCCACGGTGATGGACACGCGGAACTCGTGTGCGAGGGTGAATATCACACGACCATCTTTGACCACGTAGTTTCGACGGAAACGTGGCGGCATATCGTCTACAAGCGCCATACGTGCGGTCAACGCAAGGTTGAGGTCATGGAGAACCTGTAGAATGCGTTCAGGTGAAACCGGCGGGCGTTCGAGGTAGTTATATGAGGCAAGCTGGGGGCGTCCCTTCACCAAAACCTCCATGGCTGTAAGGAGATCTGCCTGGGGGAGTTTCGCGCCGGAAAAGTGGTTGAGTTCATTGAGACCTAAGGCCAAGTTGTCGAAGTAGAACTCCTGGGTACGTAGCCAGTTGAGCAAGTCTATGAGGCGAGATACGTCTTTGGACCGCTGGGCCCATTTGACAAGGGCATACAATTTGACGAAATCTTGTCTTAGCGCGACAATCACCGTGAGCAATTTACGTTTACGCACGGCGTCGGGCTCGGTGGTCCGCGTATGCGCCAACGACTCGATCTGCCGGCTCAATTGCTTGTAAGCTTCCTGGGTATGGAACCGTAACACCGTGGAAAGGGGAACGATATTGTTGGTCACGTGCGGGATCTCCGGCGGGATTTCCGGCGGGGCGTCACCTGAGGCGTGAGTCGGCGGGTAAATGCCATTGGGGTGGCCGTTTCCCACTCGGGCTCCGGAAGGGGGTTTTTGGGTTTGCATCATTGCCAATTCTGGGGACTCCAGGGGTCGTGGTTAGCCGCTCAAACAAGAAAATTGTTCCAAAGTTGCTGAAATAACTTCGTGATGACACTGCGCAGACGCAACAGAAGCTAGACAAAATGGTGCAGTGAAAAGTACCCTAGCACTAAAGAAAAACCACAGCTTTCAGCTGAGAGCCACAAAAGAGTATAGAAGAGTACACGTGGGTACAAAAACAGACAACCCTTGATTTTTTGTGGAGAGTCTTGATGCCAAAAAAAACGTTTGGATACGCAGTAGTGGTGAAACAAGAGAGTTGACTTTGCATGTCTCGGGCTCGGAACATGCCGTACAGTGCGAGAGTTAATGCGAGCGGGAAAAAAAGAAGTCGGGGGCGTTTTCAATTATCGTGTTATCAATTCAAATACATGCAATAACAACAGCAATATTCTAGGACTGTGCCGTTACTACTATCACTGGTAATCCGTAAAGGAAAGAAGGCTGGTCTACTTTTCTCTCCATATCCCCTTTTTTCCGACCCTTGCGGAAGTCGACGAATCCCGACGCCACATCACGTGACATTAGTGTATGTTATTTTTTGTGGTGTGCTTTGGGCTTTAAAGCTTTTCTTTATATTTTGGGAATTAACTGATTCAAGGGAGCAATCTTGCTTCTGGATTTAGTGTAGTAGACTAATTGTAAATGGGAATTACCTTCTGCTCTTATGTATCCATCAATTGGCGTGCACCACCGGTGGAGGGACCATATGCACGACCTGGTTGAAAAAATTGTAATATTTTTCTTTACATCTTTGATATCGGCAAAAAATCTTATTTGATTAATAAGGGGGGAGGAGAAATCTGATCTTGGATAGTAGTTTGAAATCAAAACAGTGGGAGTCTCATGTTCATCAGAATTCAGCCAACGATGATACAATTAATCTCACAACGAAGTTTTTAATGATAGTACAGTAATACCTCTGTAAGCCGGATTGATCTCTTGCATGGAATTTGACCGGCTTATGGCGTTAACCAGGTTTTTCTTGCATATAAACAAACCTTCTTCCTAATTACAAAATATTAAGTATATTTATGCTTGCTTGGTTTCAATTTGACTTGATACACGGCTGTATGATTTAAAAGTAGTCGTATAAATAATGTAGAAATAATTCAATTTTTTAATTGAAAAAGTTTAATGGGTTCTTGTCACATCAGTAAGACCCTCGTCATCCAGACAATCAAGCAGCATAGACGTGGAGTCTTCACTTAAACAAATGAGCAGCAACTGCGTAGATTCCTCTTCATCCAGAGTACTTTCATTCTCCGGGTCTATTTCATGATATCAACATCAGTCAATTCAAAGGAGCGGTTGCAGGCATTTTGAATTTGGGTTGTAATGTATGTTGTAATGTCCGTTGGGGTCCGAGGATAGTTGGCAAAGTTGTTCCACCTTCTAGCCTCACCACAAGCCCAATTCCTTTTTAGAGCAAATTACTTCGTTATATCTCTTTCTCAAAGCACGCCTCTTTTCATTTTCCATAGGTTGCTTGGCGTTGCTCATGGTTCCAGCAATGGAGGTTCGCGTTGGCTTCAAAAATCTCCAAAAATCACGAGAACCTTGCGGCTTTTATACGGCAATTATCTGTGACGCTTCTGCTGGCCTTTTTAGCGTTTTTGGGGCAACTCAGCTCTCGGGTGTTAATTGGGCAATATTTCGTCATGAAATCCAAAAAAAAAAAACCTCTTTAGGTTTCAAAAAATCCGTCTTATAGAGAAACCAGGTATCCGTATAAACGGGGGTTTCCCCCATACTTAGGAGTATTATCTATGACCAAGAATAAATACATGGGGCGTTCCGTAAAAATAAGGTTCCGTCTTATTACATGACCGGCTTACAGAGGTACTACTGTACCATACAAACAAGGGTAGATTGTCCCCTGCAATAGACAATCAACTTTAAAGGTGTTGGTTTTATTTGTGTTTTCTCAATTTCCATCAGGTGGCCATAACCAGGGTTGCGAGAATTCTTTTTTGTGGCCTACAGATTACGAAAGGTGTGGTTTTGTATTTCGTATCACGATTTCGTTTTTTATTAGTATAATTTGTATTGTAAGGAGCCTGCTTGTCTTTTGCTGCATCCAAATTCATGTTGTGGTTGTGCTTGCAAAACGCAAGATTTAGGACTCAGAAGCTGAATGAAATAAGTGTCACCTGCTATAGGTTATCGAAAACTATCAGTGGCACAAGGTCCTTCTGGAATTACTCCTTGGTTCCGAAATTCATTCCCTACTGAATACAGTATGAAATAAGAGATAGTGAAAAAAAAAACCCTTTTCCCTAGTTCCCAAAGTCGGCCTCTGGCTGGGAAACTTGGACAAAGACTCGTCCACTTTGCAGTCTCATATCTATGAGGACTTACTAAGTGATTGCCGCTACATATCCCAGACTTTGTGAAGACGCTCTCTGAAAGAGTTTTCTATTTCAGAACATCGGAAGATGCCAATTCAAGAAGATTGCTGGATCAGGAACTGATAGAAGTGGCAAGAAGTGGAGGTTCACCAGAAAAGCGCCGTCGCTTTTATAAGAGAGAGCTAGCTGTGAAGAATAATAATAGGTTTAAAAGAAGAAATCGTAATGCTCTACTCATAAAACACGAGAAATCTTGTTTTCTACCACTTATCGGCTGGCCAAAGATCTCGTATCTAGATGGAAATGTCCTTTCCTTCAGGGTCGTTTTCTCGGGCCCAGAACATAGCAAGGATAATCGAAAACCACTCTATCCGGGAAGGATCATAATGTTGAGTATTCTTAAAACGATGGGCTTGCTCGCGGATGAAAAGAATGGAGTACCTCATAATTTTCAGTGACCGAGACTGTTCAATATGATATAGCATCACTGATACATTCGGGTCTAAGGTACTGCAGAAGTGGGCAATATTGAGTGAGTTTTGTTGCCATGAACCAGAGAGTTAAGTTTTTTGAAAGATATTCAATGCATGTATCAAACGTTTTTGTGTATTTGTTGAAAGGGTCTCCAAATAGAACTTCACCACAGAGAGTGTGCTGCATGAACGACAAGTGTACATCTGAATACCATATCACTTTTCAGAGTATCGGCTAATTAAGTGAATAATTTACATATATGTAGTCAATGTTGAATAAAATTAGTAAGTCCCAATTTTCATTCTCATGTTTTGACTGATATCCAATCCGGCTCAAGAAACATCTTTAGTGAATAATATATTCTGAGAACCGAAAGACTTATTCGTGAAATACTAGATGAAGATTGATGTTTTTAGCCCTTTCTTCATAAAAAGATCGGCTTCCTTGATTAGGTCATTGGGGATCCCTCGATCCACGGCACCACTTGGATTTCGAGGGACAGATCCGAACGTTGGAGCTCCTGGTTGCGATGAAATGAACATCATAGATTACTTTCAGGACTAACAGGACTAACAGGACTAACAGGACTAACAGGACTAACAGGACTAACAGGACTTTCAGGACTTTCAGGACTGTCAGGACTAACAGGACTAGCAGGACTAACAGGACTAACAGTACTAACAGGACTAGCAGGACTAACAGGACTAACAGTACTAACAGTACTAACAGTACTAACAGGACTAACAGGACTAACAGGACTAACAGGACTAACAGGACTAACAGGTGGGCGGAGGGCCCATCAAGACGTCCCAGTGGCTGATGAAACCAACCCGGCTAATGATGATTCTCGGGCTCAAGGATCTTCAGAATCGAGCGATGCTGAGTGTGTCTTTTGCTCCAGTGATGATGAGGGGTAAGCTTGACTTTCATTTGTTTTAATTACCTTGACTTTTCTGTTTCTGGCTTATCTTATAACCTCGGGATTTTTTGCTTTTCTGCAAGGAACAGCAATTAATTTCGCTCTGATTATTGGGCGTTACTAAAATAGTATTGCAAGGAAAACGTTGCTCATTATAGGGTTTGATTTTTATTTTCTATGGAAATTGATCCCTGAATCATCCCAAAAAGTCTAAATACTCTTCTTGTAAAATAGTGAATATACTTTTTCACAAGCAGCAATTTGCCAAGTTTAAAGTATGTATGTTCATGTCTATGGTATGATTTATCGATCTAAAATAAAGCAAACCACTGCAACTGGTCAGCAAGTGTCTTCTCCTTGGCATATCTGACTAGAGGGTTAGTGATATCACCTTTAATGGAATAACCGTGCTCGACACCGGAGAAAAGAGTAATTTGATACCTAGCTTTTATTTCTGCCAACTTAGCTTCAGTTTCGTGTCTAAGTTCTGTTGTAAAGATCGGGTCAATTTCTGCAGCTGCAATGATAATTGGCTTTTTAATGGCGGCGACTTCTTCGATGCTGACAAAAGAAGGATGGGCGATAGCAGCCACGGTCGCCAATCCATCTTCTGCAAGATGTTGAACAGCAAACTTCGCGCCAAAGCAGTATCCAATCAAACCAATAAACGTGGAAGCACCGACCTCTTCACGAAGTGCTTTCAAGAATCCATCCACAATTGGTCGAGTGATTTCATTGGAGTGGTTCTGGAGCCAAGATGGAAAGTCTGCCATAGGGCCCACCATTGGGTCACCCTTCAAAATATCAGGAATGTAAACTTTGTATCCTCCCCTTGCCAATTCATCTGCTGCCAACAAGGTATTGTTGAATTTGTGGCCAGCAATGTCGGTCAAGATGACAATAATTCTTGAGTTTGAGTGCTCGGCACCTGTGACGTAAGTGTCCAATCCAAAAA
>JAJMAK010000377.1:0-15650 GCA_030572615.1 Metschnikowia lachancei | reverse complement strand
CCATTTTCCACGAAAAATCTTTTGGGAGACCGTAAATCGGAGCAGGAAGAAATCGCGGAAATTCCATCACTTGGCCAAAAAAGGGATGATATCGGGCATTCTCTAAAGCCGTGTGGTGGTTATGAGCTCAGCTTTATTGGGGCAAGTTACCGCACTTTACCGCGAATTCCCGCGATTACCCGACATTAACCGTAGACTCACCGCGACTACCCGGCAAAATCTTTGCAACTGGGAACTACATGCACTACAGATCTGGAACTGATGAAATTTATAAATTCCGATGAAGATCCCAGGAAAATGGCCAATGTTTATGAGATAAAGTGACCATTTGGCGATCTAATATTCTTTATATTGCTTTTTATTTTTCCTCTGTGTTTCCTATAACTTCAATTCATCATGGAACAGAAAAAAAACCCAGTTTCTTCCTCGGCAATTTCCCTCAATAACCTGGACAGTCAAGATTCATCCATGGACTATTCTGATGACAAAAGATATTCAAATTCTCTCGAAAACGGATACAAAGAGCACGAAAAGATGTCCGGCAATAATCAAGAAGATTTGGACCTCAAGAGAGTCGCCACCAAAACCACAATTCTTAGCTGTATCGCAGATAACCAGTCTTTTACAGGTGACGAGTATATGATTGACCAGGAAAGAATCCCGGTTGAAAATGATGGGGAAGAATTCAAAAGCATCGACCCCGAGCTAGTGGTGTGGGATTTGGATAGCCCGGAAAACCCCAGGAACTGGCGGCCTGCCAAAAAAATCTTTGTCACCATCATTGTTTCCATGTACGCATTCATATCGCCGCTTTCCGCTACCATTATGTCGCCGGCATCAAAAAACTTGGCCATGGAATTCAATATCACCTCTTCCATTATCCCTGCACTTGTTACATCCATCCACCTTTTAGCGTGGGTGATTGGTCCGCTTATAATTGCCCCACTTAGTGAGAACGACCGCCTTGGCAGAAGATTAATCATAAACGCGACGTGCTGGATCACGTTCGTGTTTAACCTCGGATGTGCGTTTTCCACAAATATTACCCAGCTTTTAATTTTGCGGTTTTGTGCGGGCCTTTTCAGCGCCACGCCCTTAAACGTTTCTCCCGCCATTGTTAGTGATATGTTCGACGCGAAAAGCAGAAACGTCAGTTTGGCGGGAGTCTTTTTGATTCCTCTTGTTGGTTCGGCATTCGCCCCCATCATTGGTGGATACGTGGTGGAAGCCAAAGGATGGAGATGGGTGCTTTACACTTTAGCTATCATTAATGGTGCAATTGGCCTTATAGGGTCTGTTCTCTTGGTGGAAACCTTCGCTCCGAAATTGTTGTACAAGAAGGCCAAAAGTTTGAGGAAATCCACTGGAAACCCTAACTTCCACACAATCTATGAGTTGTCTGGTGACGGGTTTAGTCTATCAAAACTCAAGGATACCGTCACCAGGCCTTTGGTTCTTCTTTGCACCAACCCACTTGTGTTTGGCTTGGGCTCATTCATGGCTTTCATCTATGGAATCAACTTTTTGATGGTGGTTACGTTCCCTGCGGTGTTCGGAAAGTCTTACGGCTTCTCTCCTAGCTCAGCAGGACTCATGTTTTTGTCTTTGGCCGTGGGTTTCTTTCTTGGGGTAGTGGTGTGGACAATTGTATTGGGTCACGTGTATAAAACTTTAGTGGAGAAGCACGGCGAGGCAAAGCCTGAGTTTAGGCTTCCTTGTCTTTTCATTAGTGCTGTGATTATGCCTATTGGCTTGTTTTGGTACGGCTGGTCTGCTCAGTATAAGCTCCATTGGATCATGCCATGTATTGGCAGTGGGATGTTTTCTTTTGGGGTTGTGTGTGTATTCCAAGCGCTCCAGTCGTACTTAATCGATATGAACCCGGCGTTTGCGGCATCCTCCATTGCCGCGGCGTCAATGTTCCGGTTCTTTTTGGGGTTTGTGTTCCCGTTATTTGCTCACTCCATGTATGATAAGTTGGGTTATGGGTGGGGAAACTCCTTGTGTGCATTCTTGGCAATTGCATTGGGAATTCCATTCCCGTTCTTGTGCTACAAGTACGGCGAGAGGCTCCGGGCATGGTCTAATGCACGGATGGAGAAAAGTGAAGAGCGTAGGAGAGAAAGAAGACAAGAGTCGCTTAAAAAGAAGGCCCAGGCTTTGAAAAAGTAAGTCAGAGTGTATTAAAGGGAAGGACAATTTAATTGGAGGTTTAATGGACAGGCATTTTGTGAGGGCTTTATAAAACAAGTAGTTTCTGTGTGCTGAAATACATGATAACGTCATAAATAAGGTTAGAGGAGAAGCGACTTGTTTTGCTTAAGTCGTGCTGAGTATACAAGGAACCCTTCAAATGCCTTGAAGTAGGTAAATGGTTCCCAGGAGTGCATTGAGTAGCCCAAGACGTAATGAGAGATTTGATTTGGAATATCATCTATAATGATCACATATTATAGTGAAATTGAAATTAAGATGATGACACTGTGTTTTGCTTCCCTTGGTTTTGGAAATTTTAGAAATATCGTCTCAAAACTTATACAGAATCGAGGCTAAGCATCATGTTGTGTTTGGGATGCTAAGGGTTTGGGATGCTAAGGGTTTGGGATGCTGAGGGTCCGTTGAAAAGTCTAGTTGTATTTGAAGTTCTTTGAAGCCAACCATTCTGTTATTATTGGCCTTGAATGTGGGGTAAAATAGTTTCCATCCCTTGAAAAACGCCTTCAGCAAAACTTCCAGACGAATATGGGTGTGGTATTTAGCAAGCTTATACTAGTGCGGCTACAAGACCGTGCGTGCTTCCAAGCTATATTAATATCACAAAAAAGAGGTTCGTTGCTTAAAACTTGTGCTTGGCTACTGGTTTGGTCGATTCTCAACCATCACAAATTGACAAAAACTTTTCAGAACAATATAATTGTGATCAATGCGGTCTCATCAGAGGTAGGTACTAGATGGAAGTTGGTAATGGATGATGATAACTAATATTGTTGAGTGTCAGATGTAACTTTACTTCATAGCCAGCTATATTCTCGAATATTTTCCCTATAGTTGAATAGCTAGAGATTTGATTGATCACTATAGTGGAGCTTTTTCCCTTTGATCTTTGGGTGGTATTAATTCCCGAATTCTATTTCCGTCCTTTCGATTAAAGCAAAAAGCAGCTGCAATAATGGTTTCATCTTGTCGAACTAGCTCCTGAAACTCCCACCCCGGACAAAATAGGATCGAGAAACTTTGAGAAAAGCTATGATATCCCCAAGGTACTTAAAAATAATTGAACATTCAAGTCTGTTGACTCGATAAATTAAATGTGTTGGTTAGTCCGTAGCAGATACCAAGCAAGTTTTCAGAAAATATTTACTGTGCTTTGTGTTCTGCCGTTTGTAGAAGAAAATTTTCAAAGAAGAAAATAAGTAAGATCGTCAATCTTCAGTTTGTTCTCCAAAATAAAAATGATCAGTAAAGGACTCCAAAGTGTGAATATGGCTAGCGCTTACACTACTGTCGAAGAATTACTCGTCATTTCTCCAACACCAGGAGTACAACAGGAAAAGCTTGGAGGCGTGAGAAATATATGCCAATGTTAATTCCTATGGAAAAGATCAATATTTGAGATTAGCAAAGATCACGGAGACACAGAAACATCGTACTCCCGTTTCTCCCAGAGAGCCTCACATTTGGAAGATTTGAAAAGAGAATGGTACGAATCGACATTCGTTGGAATCAGAATTGGACTAAAATTAGTAGGTTTTGGCGTGCTTTCTTCAATTTCACATTCGGACGAGAAGGCAAATGAAATGAACATGTAACGGCGGTATCCTCACAGGCAGTAGCCAGAATGAGACTCACGCAATATCTACAAGGTTGCCGTTTTTCTGATCAAGTGATGTGTTGAGGTAGTCACCCGAACACCAAAAAAGCTTTTACTCACATCCTCATTCTCTGGCGCTGATACAAAACATGATCTTATAAAACAAAACGCTATGGTCCCGTATGGCTTTCTTTACCTGTTGATAGGTTTTCTGTTATCACAAATGAATAAAGCGGTGTTCCTCTTTCAACAGAATTCTGCATACACCAAAACCTCTAAATACAGATTCCGGTACGACGCCCAACCTTTTGTTTCAGAATAATTGCGGGTAACTCAGGTCACTTTTATGCGGAAATTTAGGAAGCAGCAGGTACGGTTATTTCCAATGAGGAAAATCCACTTTAGATAAAGAACGGATATATATTCCTGTATTAGGTACTCCTAGCGAAATGCAAACAAAACAAACACAACGTGGGTCCACGAGGTTTACATTTAGGAGTTTTGTTTAGTCAACAAATCAGTGGAATATTTCTTTTTCTCTCCAATTCCAAATAATCTTGGGTCCCGGATCGGGAAAGCACCCGGTCAGTTACTCGTCAATTATTGCCACTTTCTTTTTGCTAAAGAAATCTCTTCATGGGGGACAGTATGCACGTCTGCCTCATCACAAAAGGACATCCATTTTCCTCAAAAGCTGTTGGAAATTTTTAAAAAGTGAATATATAATAAACACATGTCCGCGGCAAAATGTCTCCAAAGATTCACCTTTCCGAGACCTTCCACCTTCAAAAGAACTTAACTATATTATCTCACAACGCCAGAAGTAGCTGCTGCAAAGAAAAGCGCGAAGCCCCCATCAAATCTAAAGACGCACAGGCAAACCGATTGAGACGTCTCACCGAATTGCCTAAACGGGACAGGACTATTACGCGGTGTGCGCTCAAACATCATAGACACGAATTTTGGGGCTAAAAATGGCAAATTATGCATCGGAGTACTGATTTGTTTGCCTCTGGAGGTGTACGCCGTCTATCTGAGAACAGGTTCGTAACCAAATTCTACCTAGAAGTATGCCCAAAGCAAAGGCCCAGCCAAGCAATACTGACTGCATTGCTTTGACATGCAATAATATGATTGCTCATCCCAAACTCACTCTGCACAAACATTTGTCATATATAATGTCCAGTAATTCCCGTAGGATGCTTCTAAGATGTAATCATCAAACATTTATTTCTTCCAATGAGCAAAATCTTGACTTTCTTCTACCTTTCGGCCATTGTTTTAGGCTATGTTGTTCCTGGAGGCATCACCAAAAGAGACGAGCCAGCACCATTGGCTTTTGACTTCAAAGTGGTGAGAAATCCAAGCGATCTCTCAGCAAGAGGCTTGAGGGCCCGCACCAACATCAAAAGAGACACTCTTGGGGTACCTCTCACCAACTTTCATGACATTTACTACCAGTTGAACTTGTACTTGGGCTCCGACAAACAAAAGAGCACTGTTGTTATTGACACGGGGTCTTCCGATCTTTACGTGCCCTGGACTAGCTTTAATCCCAACTCATCCACTACTTCTCAAGATACTGGCCTCAGTTATGGCTCCAGATACATCGATGGAACTGTTGCACGTGGTGAATACTACTTGGACACTTTGCAGTTTGAAAGTGGCATCACTCTCTCCAATTTCCAGTTTGGTGTGAACCATTTTGGTGGTCTTGGAGTATTGGGTCTTGGAAACAGGGACCAGGAGACTGTTCATCAGAAATACGATAATCTTCCATGGGCCTTGCAAAAGGCAGGTATCACTCCAAAGGCCTCCTACTCTTTGTACTTAGACCCGGACCACGGGGCTGGAGTGGTGATTTTCGGAGGCATAGACACAGAGAAATACGACGGGTGCTTGACCAAGTACCCTGTACACACACCAGGGCAAGATTTATCAATCAACCTTCACACAATCAAGGTTGCAGGCAAGGAGATTGCCGTCAACAGCCCATATGATTTGGACTCCGGCACTTCTTTGGGCTATATGGACCAAGAGACTTTGGCCCAGTTCGATGTTTTGTTCAACACTACCGTCGTGAATCAAGGTGGGGTTGATTACAGAACAACAAGCTGTGACCAGCCCTCTGACCAGTATGTGGAGTTTGACTTTGGAGCAAACACCATCTCGATTCCTTATTCTGATATGGTTGTTGATGATGGCGACGGTACATGTATGTTTGGATTTGCTTACCTCAACGGGCAACAAATCTTGGGCGATGTGTTCTTGAGAAAGGCCTATGTGTACTTTGATTTATCCGAGCAGACGATTTCGCTTGCCCAGTCTGTTCCCGGGAAGGCTTCGAATATTGTGGGTGTTTAAAAGAAAAGAAATGTTTTAGGGCGACTGTTTAGGGCTACTCCTAAGTAAAAAAAAAATAGAATATCAAGATTGTTTTCATTGTTTTATATGGTGTTCCAGTGGTAACCAAATGGCCCCGAAATAAGTAAAACAGTGTCTAAGTATCAGATATCACAATTGGTTGAGGATCACAAAATTTCAATGATGAATATAGTCTACCCTCTGGTTGAAGTTTGCGGTCCCACAAGAATAGGCCTTCGGAGGGAATTCAGATCTTTTCGTCACTAGCAGTGTAGCAAAAAAGGCCTGAAAGTACCAGAATTGGGACCAAATTTCCCGAATAGCAAAAAACTAAAGTGGCTGCAACCAGGTTTGAGAAGTGATTATTGATGTGACATTAGTGTGGAACACAGTGTTGAGAGTAATATCTGAAAGTATTGGATAATGCGTCCGTTATGCTTACACGGATAGAAAGATCGTATAGAAGTTCTAACTTAAAGAGATGTCATACGTCCACTGTGAAATTTCAACTATGTAATCAATAAAAAAAGACAGAACAAAGGAAAAAGTCAATTTCACTTCCGGTGAAATCGTTTAGTTAAATCATATGGCCCTTGCTTCACCTCCCGAAAGTAGCCCACTCCTATGAGAAATTTGAAAAGCCAACACACAGTGTGCTCTTTTCTTGTAACCAGAAAATTTAATATGGACTGGCGCCACTGAAAGGTTCTCATATTTTGGGTAACCTCCATGATTATCTCTAAGTTTCTGGTCCTTGAATTCTGACCTATTGGGAATGTCTATCTATAAAAGGAAATGGGTTCGCCCCTTTAGGGCTCACTCTTTTCTTAATTAATTAATCAATCAATACATCCTCTTTCTTCACTACTCTACTTCTAGATTATATATGCCCGATAGCCGTAAAGTATTTAAGCTATGACTGAGAATACAAATGAAATCTTTTCTCCCTCTCAGGGTGCATGCCTTCAGGATGTCACCCAAAATGAGGGGACGTTTCCTCAGGTCGCATCGCTCCCTGATGACGTAATGGGTGTGTCAACTACTGACTCTAGTTCTCCTCTCGGTGGTAACATCATTCCAGATGGTTCTCCGAGATAACCAGACGTGGGGACCTGCTTATGAAGCAAGTGCATCGGATTACACCTCATGACAATGGCTATTCAATCAGTGCTATTGTGCAGAACGCCCCTTCACAGAATGACGTTAGTGCTTAATTCTTGCAACCAGCGCTATTCGCAACAATTATCCTGCAGGTAACCAATTTGTCGTGTCTTTACCGATATCTCAACATATTTAACATGATAATTTTGCTCTCAAAAAATCACGGTTACGGCCAGACCACGAAGAGAACACTGTTTCCCGTCCGATCAACGTTAGTTAAACTTCGTAGGGCCGCACTGAGTAGTGTAGTGGGAGACCATATGCGAAATTGCGGTGCTGTAATCTTTTTTTGAAATTTGTCTAGCCTTATTTTTTTTACCTTCATTGGGCTCGCCCCAGTAGTGATGAGGTGATGAGGTGGTGCGAAAAGTTCATGCGAAAAGTTCACCATGCACACTCCGGTGCTTCTTAAAGTGATGTGAATTTATCAAAACAAGCAATACGGGTATTATTACGGGATTGCCAAGACTTGGTTTTCCCCAATTGTTTACTTACTTTTTTTAGTAATGTGGGAATATTCGACCTCGTTAAGTGAAACGCGTTTACGTGCAGTACACCCGAGTCTGTTGAGTAACGAGAAGTGATGGCCTTAGTGGCAGCGATGAGGATTGTGAGAAGTACTGAACACAAAAGCTCATTAGTGTATAGAGAAGTATTTTATTAGTTATTCTGCTGGGATCTGCTGGGCTCTGGGGCGTTCGTTTAGACAAAGGTGTTTTGTTGAGAATTGCGATCTAGTGTAGATTATTAAAACTTGTAATGAGTCTGGTAATAATTGAACTACCGTGTGCAGGTAGTACTTCTGAAATAATGTATTCACCATGAATTAGAAAGTTTAAAGATCTTTAGTGTGTTAAGGCAAATTCCAAGTCAGGATAACTCAGTAGAGATGTAGAATATTCCATAGACTTGAGCAAGATATTTACTGTTATAAAGAGTATTTTAATCTCTTTTATTTGGTTCTGAGAGGTGAAAACACATATTAGTATGTGTATATTATTACTTGCCTTTACTTCTGTCATAAGGAATGGCATATGGTCATTAGGTATTTTTTTTATCTCTTTGAAGTATAATGTAGGTGCGTATATTCTAGGAACATCCGCTATCTTCCAAGATGCCTTTCTAGCTTATAGTCCACTGAATCAATCACGCTTTTACTCTACTGATGGTTCCTGTTATTCATGAGCCCCGTCAAGAAACGTGCGTTATTTTTAAATACATGTAATATCCTCATGGGAAGATCGCTTGAACCGAAGTGAAATTTAGTATAAGAGGATGTTTCTTAAGCTGTAAGTACAGAAATAGACAAGGTGGCATGGTCACGAAACCACCCCTTCGAGTGCCCCATTACTCATAGCACCCTCTGGAAATATTCAATTCTATGTCTGTTATATTTTCTTGTAGTGAACTCTCCTTCGAAGATGTATACATAATATTCTGATAGGTATATTATATAACTCACCTACTATACTGTGGTAAAGTATACGGAGGGAAAAGTAATTATACTGCGTGTTCATGCTATCTCGTTAATATTCATATGAAGTAAACACATTTTTTAAAGCAAAACTAATGGTTGATTGTAATTGAATAATTAAAGGCAACATTTCAGTGAGCAGAGGTGACATATCACACCAAAAGTTACCAGCCTCAGGCACTATCCCTTCAATTGAAATTAAAAATTTGATATCTTAGGTGGAAATATTCTAGGTGGAAATATCTTAGGTGGAGATATCTTAGGTGGAAATATCTTAGGTGGATCGGTTAACGTAGTTTCCCCTACCCTTATAGACTTAGAACTTCGTGAATGAGAGATTATCCACAGGACTATGGTCCTTCGCTTAACTGGCAAAACCAGTATATGTTTGGCAAAACTGAAATCACGTGTATTTATCTGTAGTTTTCATATTTGTCATCAAATAATACATCCCGGAAGTCAGTCTACTAGGTATATTCGGGGTGTTTAACACGACCGATGAAATTACCAGAGTCACGTGACAAGGAGAGATAATGTACTGGTAGTGACGCGAGCAACACCGGCAAGGGCATCTCCACAAAACGCTGCAAGTGTGATAGCAAGGACGATATCCCATTGCTAAATATAGAAACCGTTAAAGCCTCCAACAGTGCATCCATAATTTTATGTCTAGAGCAAGAATGAACTGTTCGATACACGCGGGATGTGATATTCGGCCAGTTCGCTCACACCCTTCTACCCAGAAGGGCCAAGTTCTGGCCATATCAAACCTTCCAACTGCATCTACTGCATTCCATAACGTGTTGAAACAATCTTATCATTCAGATCAACCAATCATGATCATCTTCGGCAGATAAGAAGATCCCTGTGCACCACCGACTTCCGGACGTCATGCCTCGACAAAGAAATCCGGGGCTGTGGATTTTGCGTTCCCCGACTGTGTGCAGGTCACCAAGACGAATGAGCGGCTGGCCGGAAGTGGAAACTCAGTATGTACTCCTGAGAGAATGTTCCGAGGTCCAGACTAACAAAGTGGGCCTAGAGACTAGAGTAATTAATGCAGGACACAAAAAGCAATTTTGGGGATTAAAGGAGTGATCAAATTGGTGCATCCGACTGGAATCTTCCAGAAATTGTGATTCCTAGCTGTTAATACGGGCATGTGTGTACCCAAAGGGTATAACCTGTCAGGCTTTAGAAGACACTGAACAAGAGAGATTTGAATTCGGTGGGTATTATATTAAGTTGGAAATAGACAGATCTATATAGTGGCAGCGCAATTATTAAATGGGAGAGAAATTAAGATCCTTAAATAGTCACAAGAGTCTTCAAGGAAAGGGCATTCATTGAAGTCAGTAAAATTTAACCAAAAAAGGGTCATCACACGGGGAAGGTGAGTTCCAAAGAAGGGTCCATTCATAGCAAAATTTCGCTACCAGTCCCATGTGGTTTCTTCGCCGACACAGTTTTATTGGATAGATATGATACCTCGATTCGGTACAATCCGCATCATCCACCAAACCCGCATCATACACCACAGTTTCTTCGTTAGCTGCCACAGTTCTGTGGAGCAGTTTGATTAATAATGTGCGGATATCGAGGCCTTGAAGATTGTTCACTAATTCTAGTAACTAGAAGAACGTGACTTTGATGTAGAGAAAGAACGCAAATCACACATTCCATTCAGACCACGCATTAATGAGCTCAAATGTTTGATTTGCCAAAAAACAAAAACCCGCCCTTCCCGGCCCACATTATTATGGATATCCATTGTTTTCCATCTTGCGTTCCCTTCCTTTTCCTTTTCTTTCCCGTTCCTTTTTCTATGTCCGAGCAACCCCCGGAAATGGACTGCATGGATCTAGAGCCACGGACTTTCCCGATCAGGCGACAAACCTGTAGCGAGTACGCCACCCCACCTTATCGCATGCACAAAAGGAACAAATGACGCAATCGCCAGCACCCCGGATCATAGTCCAGATGCTTATGCAGACGCCACGCCACTATCGGCGGAGTCTCCACAGCCACTCCGCACGCATGCGTGTTTGCCCGACTAATAGCGCACATTCCGACGCCAGACGGATCACAAATCCAGAGTATAAAGGCGGCTGAGGCCCCCTGAGCTTCTTTTCATTATTCCTCATTATCTTACTCAAGTGTTGTGCGCATAAGTTCAACAATTTCACCATTTTCTGATATTATCACGTTCCAAACTTCCCAAACTTATCAACAGGAAACGCGCACCACGTTTATCATATAAGCATACTCTTCTGAGCACTGAATATTCTAGCTTCCACGAATTTGCAGGTTCCTATAATTTCCATAACCGGCACAAATTCGAACCAGACACATTCTTTTATACCACCCATACAAACTTTGAAAGATGTTTTCCAAGTTTTTGAACAAGCAAAAGGAAGGCGAAAGTGCTTTCACTAGCTCCACCTTAAACCCAGCCGCGGCATTGTCTACCACCAAGGATGACTTGTTGTTGAACTCCACTCTGGCACAAGAGGCGTTGGCGCCTAATGCCCCAACCAAACGTCGCTGGAGCTATGTCACGTATCTCAATAAGGGCACTTTGCACGCAGACGACGATAACTTGATGGTTGGTTTATGATTTTCTTCTCTAGGGTTCATTTTGTTCAAGGCGATCAGCCTCATTTGCTGCTTTTGGATAGCAGCCGAAGATAGTGCGCAGGTTTAGCACTTATATATTCCGGAATATATTGTCGATTTCACGCGTAATTGTAATACTGGGCTTCGCCGAGTCCCATGCCGTTGATTCAAGTAACCCAACCACCAGGTTGTTTGGGTCGGCTTCATTGATGACCTCAAATAAGGCGTCGGCGGCCATGGCACGGATCTGGCCATTTCCATGCTGGCAGCAAAGCCAGCAAAGTCTTTTTCTGCACTTAACCTTCAAGTCACCATCCACACTCGAAATTGTACTCATATGCTGGAAGATCTTGATCACAAGGGCAATCCGGGCATTCACAGTGGTGTTGATATGTAGGTTATATGCACGGACAAAGAGTGTTTGGAAATTGACAGATTCACGAAGCTCGATCCCCGATTCAAAAATCTTGACAATAACATTCATCGTGGCCTGGAGTGTTTTTTGTGCCCTCCGATCAAGCGCCGAAACTTTAACCCCAGGTGGAACTCTCAAGAGCCGGAGCAACACATTGAACGTGCTTTCTAATCTGAAAGGGTCTCTCAAGTGATGTAGTAAGCTTCGGAAAGACAGGTTGATCATGGTATTTGCGCCCGTTGATGTACCCGCCGAATGAACAAGGCCACTCCAGAAGGCGTCCGCCAATTCAGTGGAATCCAGGCATTTTTTTGTGAAAAGGTCGAATAGATCGGCAAAGTAGACTTCGTAGTCGGAATAATATTTATCAGTATGGTCAGAATAGTCTGATTTGGGGAATAACTCACAAAGCACACAAAAAGCCGCGATTCGGAGCTTATCGATGGTCTCACCGGCGATTCTCAACATTTTCTTTTGTAATAAAAGCACCGAACTAGAGAAAAGCCTCAAGTTTTCGGATATCATGGAAATACACGCTTGTCGTACCTTCAGCCCAACATCCCCCTGCTCAGAAATCGTATAATCGTCAAGAAGAACCATCAAAGTGTAAGAAAACATATCAAAACTTTCGGGATCAAGGGATTCGGGCAGAACCTGGGAAATGAGATTGGACCTGACGTCAGCATCGACTGTTTTATCGCGGAGAATCATGCTAAGTTGCTCGAACTGATGTGCATTAAGCTTGGCCAGCATGATAGATCCAGCCAAAAGCTTGTTTCCTGAGCGAATCTGGTGGCAAATATATTGGAACTCCTCAGCCGTCAGCACATGGAAAACTGTGTAAAAAGTCTGGAATTCCGATATTATGCCGTCAGTAGCATCGAACTTTTGGATGGTGTTGATGAGCGCAGCAAACTTGGCGATCTCCTCTGCGTCCGTGATGGAAAACGCCGCATTTAGCCAGTGCATGATTGATTCGCCCAAAAGAGCCTGGGACGCGTGCCGATGGAGCGAAATTTTCTCAACAATCAAAGAGATCTCCAGTTTTATGTCCGGAGCCAAAATGCCTGCGGATTCGAGTTCCGCTAGGGCGTAAAGAGCACCATGGGTGCGTGTCAAAGCAGCGATCAACGAATCCACGACCTCTCCAGTACCCATGACCTCTCCGACCGAAAGATGGAGTTTTTGGCCTTTTTCAGCTTTAAGAACAGCGGCGAGATGGCGAGAGCCTAGTTTCTGAAGATCAAACGGAGACACATCTGCAAGGGTCTCGTCCAAAAGCGGCAGCACGAACAAATCGGGCCCAAAGCCCATTTGGATCAACTCGTGGATGATATTATGCGAGTCAACAAGACTTCCCACCGTTGAGGATCCAAACTGTTCGATGAATTTGATGGTGAACTCGCCAATCCGAACGGCATCTTTAGTACCGAGAACGTCCCCCAAAAAGTCTGACCCAAAACGGCCCACATATTCCTGGAGCACAGCCATGCCACACCTGCGCATGGTGAAGTCTTCGTCAAAAAGCGACACTGTGACCAAATCAAAAAACGTCGTGGGAACAAGTTGGGGAAACTGCGCTTTCAAACCAAAAAACTGCGATTTCGAGAGCATGCGTAAAACTGCCCAACAACAGAAACACGACGCGTCTCTTATCTGTGAACTTTGTACAAAGGAAAAGTGTCTTTGTGACACAAAACATGTTTGGTGAGTGATGGACAATAAAGCGGGTACAAACTGGACAGGAAGCGATTTTGTCAACGCCAAGAAGCCCATGAAAAGAAGCACTGTATGGTACCGAGGCACCGATAAGTGGGCCGGGTCAAGCGACAAATTTGTGGTGAACTTCATTGGATTCGCCGTAAGTCCATCTTTCGATTGATTATTCTGAAAGGCTAGTTGCGGAAGTCGGAGCTGGCCAAGCATATATGCAATGATTTGGGCAGCATAGTTGACCGCCTTGGTGGCGAGGTAAGACACCGTTTTGGCCAAGTTTTTCGCCATGCATTCCCGCAAAGATGCATCGAAAAGATCCCCCATATAGTGCATGAGGTCTGTGGTGTGGTTTATGAGCAATGCCACCAGTGTGTACTGGTTTTGGGCGATGAAAAACTTGGAAACTTTGGCCGACACTTTTAGAAGGTAAAGGGCATTCAAAGTGTTGATTTGATGCGATCCAGAGCCGTATTTTGCGAGAGAAATCTCATGCAAGATGACGCCCAGGTGTATTTCTGGTACTAGATCAGAAATAGCGCCGCTCGGCGCTTTCTTAAGCATCTGATTAAGCGTCATCAAGTGTCCTAGTTTTGTGTTGGGGTCCAAAACAGGCCAATCTACAAGCACACGATCAATATAGTCCATGAAAAGGTGGGCACAGTCGGGCCTGGTCACAAGCAGCGCAAGAGTTGCCAGGGATATCACCTGAGTTTTCGATGCTGTCGAATGAAGAGCAAGGTATTTTAACGCCACATTATAGAGCTGCCAGTCCACCCCCGAACTCACAGTTCTGAGCGGAAACGGCACGAGAACAAGCCTCGAAAGCCATAGGAGCAAAAAATACGCTTCTGAGTGTGTTTCAGCCATGTTGGGCGCTTCTATGAGTTCAACAAGCCGGGGTACGAGGTAAACATCGCTCGAGAGGTAGTTGGCCACGATTTTATGGCCTCGCACCTTCGCGAGCACATATAAGAGGTCAGCCAATGCATTGGGCACATCTTTCCATGCACTAGATGTGACTATCTGTTGTTTTGCCGTAAAAAATAGCGTGCTTATCGATGAAATGTATGTCTGAAGATATCCATCTAGGGCGCGTGGGGCCTGCTCGAAAGCATTGAGCAGAGACTTGAGTCGCGCGATTATTTTAAGCGCAGAAAGAGCAGACGGGTTTTTATTAATCGCTGTTTCGAGCTCCAAGAGTCCGTTGGCGATTTTTTCATGTTGCTGCAGAGATGTGCTGGGTTTCTTCACGTCCATTGGAGGATAAGTGGTAGAGGCATCAATACGTGGAGGAGCCTGAGGTGGGTGGGGGCGCGCGTGTGGGGGCGCGCGTGTGGGGGCACCCCACCATTATAAAGAGGAAATATGGTGGCCGGAGTTAAGTGAAGACGACCGGGGTATCTTGTAAACGGGATATATGGGGGAAATATATGGTGTCAATAGTGAAGACGCCTCATCTTGAAGTTATTTGAAGTTAAATTTCTGGGTTTCCTGGTGGTTGATACCGTTTAAGTATGTATTCTCAGTTATACCATCTATTGAGACAGCACCAGTGTTGTCAAAGTGTTCAAGGTACAGTATTGTTCGGTTTTTCTGAAAGCTATAGAAAATTGACCCTATTATGCACTTTTATGTTTAGCTATTACTGTGGTATTTAGTAGGGGCACCGTAATCTCTTAGAGGCGATGGAGAAGACTATTGCAAAACTGTGAAAAGTATGATGGGACGTCAAAGCTAGAGAATGAACTTAATGAGCTTACTTTGATTTCTCCCATCAGGTTGTTTTCGATGGGATATATGGTTGAAATGTTGGTTGGTTCCCTAAGACATCCCACGCGTGTTAACTATACACCAGGTCTCGTGGTTATAACGATTCGCATTGATATAACGATACATAAGCTGTTTCCAGCATATAGCTCTACAGTCGGGTACATACCACCCCGAGAAATCAATATTTTAACTTATAGTATTGAACCTGGCCAATCCTGAACGGCTGACATTAGTTTTTTTCGAAATCTCCTCATAGTTATACTACGTTTGTCGTCAATGGGGCCTGTGCGAAAAGAGCCCTCACAATCAATGGAAGACCCACC
>JAJMAK010000376.1:0-15650 GCA_030572615.1 Metschnikowia lachancei | reverse complement strand
TGTATTTCCTTTTGGATGCCCAGATCATCAGTGGTGCCGGTGCGGTGATGGCCATCCAGGTGCTTATTGACCATAAGGTGGAGCAAAAGAACATCGTGTTAATTTCGTATTTGCTGACAGAAATTGCCATCAAGAGAATCTTGAATGTGTTCCCTGAAGTGACGATTGTGGTGGGTAAATTGAGCCACGCAGATACTTCTGAAGTTTCCCATGGGTTCAAGGATTCGGATTGGCCGTTCCGCACCAGGTTCATTGATCTGTTGTATTTTGGCACGGAATGAGGATATGAAGCTGGAGTATTAGAAGTATAGAAATAGATTTTTAGAACGTTCCGAAGCCCATAATTAAATTGCATAACTATGTTGTTGTCATTTTCATAAAAGACGGGTGAATATAATCGGTTAGACACTACCAGGCTACATTTAGTATACACATACCAATACATCACCATAATTTTCGTAGGCATGCTTGTCTGGTTTAGTATCTTAGAAGAAAGAGGTATCATTTTTTGGAGATTTTGGGGGATGCTAATCTGTTGGGGGTTCCAGGAGCCATATATACGAATGTGTCGTAGGTTGTCATAGGTTTCATGGGTTGTCATAGGTTTCATGGGTTGTCATGGGTTGTCATAGATTTTATAGGAAGTTGTAGTTTTTGCGGTGTGTGATAGATTAAACAAAGTGGGTGAAATACATTTTTGAAAGGTAGCAAGATACTTGGGCAATGTAATTTGGACAACGAAGGACGATGAAGAAGGTACGTGCCAGAGAGCCAAAGAGCCATGTTTATGGGCTTGTTTCCTAGAGGGGAAAGCCCACGAGCGAGATACCCGAGAAAAAATCATCAATCCCTTGACCAAAGCCAGGGATTCATGGCCCAAACATTAAATACGTAAACTAATACATTGTTGTCATGTATAAACCCTCAATATTGTTGGATGCTGGTAGGACAATACGTTCTCAACATTCGAAAGCACAGGCTGTTAAAAAGAGGCCGTACCAATTTTAGAACTATAGGGCCTCTTATTACATACTTCATGGATATAAATTGAATGAAAAGCCCTTTGCTCTCAACTATATGTCTTGCCGTGAAAAGGAGGTATACCAGGACATTCCATCTTCAACACTATTCATTCAAACCAGTAAACGGAAACGCAGCTTCGACCGAAAATTTCCTCCCCCGGAGTTGATTCTCCTGAAGGGTCCCTCAGATAAAATTGTGACTAATTTCCGAATAAAAGAACACTTTTACTCTAGTCGAGAGTTCTACATACCAATCAGAATGAGGAGTCCCACTATGGGTACTGCTTTGCTCGACCATATCCCGTTCAACAACTGCTTACCGGTATTCTCTGCAACAAACATCCATGTATGTGGCACGTCTTAAGAGGATACATTCACCACAAAATGACGCCATTTCTGCAATAACCTAAATCTTAAAATTGAAATCGTACGCAAAAGAAGACCAACGTCAAGTCCTCTGTATTGCAAATTGACTCTGTTACCATCTACTCCTACCAAAACCTTTAATTGGCCAGAAATGACGTTGCCTACAGGGATGCATATTGCCGGCCGAAAATACTAATGACCGAAACGCGTACCAACTCGCATTCCCAGCAGTTATGGGTCTACCAAAAGATTGGTAGGGGTTGCACTTGAGAGCACGTGATACAGGGTCCTTCTGAGATGTAAACACACGAGTGTCTCCAAGAACATGAATATACCATGGGAAGATTTCTCCAATTATCACCGGAATACAAAGACACACCTCGTAATTCAGCAAAAAATAAACAAAGATATGTGAAGAAGCAATTTTCTGCAAACCATGCCCGGTTGTTTCGTGCTTTAAAGTCCGAAGCCATTTTCGCCTGAGGAGATTAAACCCCGAGAAACAAGGTGGGGCAATTCCTGCAGAAAGCGTATATGTTCATACCCGGCAAGACACCAAGAAATACGAGAATAGCCAAATATAGGATGAGCTCAGGGGTAGTAGAATGTTTCGATGAGTAAATATATGAAATTTTGGCAGAAAAAGTTGTATAATTTCTTTTAAACTTGGGCTTTATCAAGTCGACAAGCAATCAATACCTGTCCGGTACTTCCGGCTGAGAAGGAAAAACAAACTAGAGAAAAAAAAAAAAAAAAAAAAAAAAAAAAAAAAAAAAAAAAAAAAAAAAAAAAAAAAAAAAAAAAAAAAAAAAAAAAAAAAAAAAAAAAAAAACCGTCTCGGAACCTTCCTATCTCAGCAAATCAGACATCCTGTAGATAACACCGAGATACAGATGCGAAAACGTACAGTCATACGACCCAAGCTTAAGTATGAGAAATGTGCCGGTGATTGTGGAGCGAGATTTTTCAGTGATTTTTTTCCCTTTCACACTCCATCCAAAAAGTAATCGTTTTTGCGATGAAACACATATTCCCTGTTCTGCGCGTTCTAGGTAGAAGATTCCGGTCATTTGTGGCTGCGCCCAAGATCGGCGTCTCGGACTTAAACCGGTCGACCATCGAAGCCAAATATGCTGTTAGAGGGAAGATTCCTATTCGGGCCGACCAGCTACGCCAGGAGCTCTCCAACAACAAAAAATTGCCCTTTGACGACATTGTAAGTGCTAACATTGGCAACCCGCAACAACTTGATCAAGCTCCGCTTTCGTGGTACAGACAAACGCTCTCGCTCTTGCAGTACCCACTGCTCATCAATAAGCTTGAGCTTTTGGATGAGGATTTGCGGGGAAAATTGTACCCTGCCGATGTTGTGCAGCGGGCCTCTAAGCTCTTGGCCAGTTTTGGCTCGGTGGGAGCATATTCGCTGTCTCAGGGAGACCCCGTTGTGCGTGAGTCGGTTGCCAATTTTATCACCCAAAGAGACGGGCACGCTGCGCATGCCAACGATATCTTCTTGACCAGTGGTGCTTCTGCGTCTGTTCTGTACTTGATTCAGCTTTTATCAAGGAGCGAAAAGCTGGGGTTCTTGATTCCAATCCCCCAATATCCTTTATATACTGCTTCTATTGCATTGAACAATGCCACTCCCATTGGGTACTTCTTAGATGAAGCCAATGACTGGTCTACGGACCCTGACCAGATTCGTAAATTGATTACCGAAAGCAAACAAAACGGCATCGACGTTAAAAGCTTGGTGATTATCAACCCAGGAAACCCCACGGGTGCGGTTCTTTCGGAGTCCGATATCACTGAACTCATCAACATCTCGGCAGAGCATGGCTTGGTGATAATTGCTGACGAAGTGTACCAAGAAAACTTGTTCCAGGGCCAATTTGTGTCGGTGAAGAAAGTTTTGGCCAATTTACTCGAGCAGGACCCACAAAAATACAAGAACGTCCAACTTGCATCGTTGCACTCCACATCTAAAGGTGTGAGTGGTGAGTGTGGTCAAAGAGGCGGATACATGGAATTGGTGGGCTTCTCGCCAGAAGTCAAGGATGTAATTTTCAAGTTGGCTTCTATCAACCTCTGCTCGGTGGTGACGGGCCAGGCCTTGGTTGAGTTGATGATCAATCCTCCAAAGCCAGGCTCACCATCATATCCCATCTACCACACCGAAGTTTCTGCCATCCATAAGTCTTTGCAGGAGAGAGCCACGAGGTTGCACGAGGCATTTTGTGCTATGACTGATGTGGAATGTAACAAACCCCAAGGTGCCATGTACCTCTTCCCCAGACTCAACTTCAATGAGTCCACATACCCTAAATTATTCGAGAGCTGCGCGTCCACTGAAATGACTGTAGATGAATTCTACTGCTCGGAGCTTTTGGAGAATACCGGCATTTGCTGCGTGCCAGGATCTGGATTTGGCCAAGTCCCAGGAACCTACCATGTCAGAACCACTTTCTTGCCACCTGGTACCGAATGGATCGATAGGTGGGAGAAATTCCATAGGAAGTTTGTATGTGAGTATAAGAGCTAAAGTGGGGTTGACTCTGACTCCGAGATTTAATGATACATATAATTACGTGCTATTGGCTATGCCATTTTTTTCTTTTTTTATTGGTTGTAGCTATGTTTTCGTAAATCCTACTCCGTTTTTTGTTTCTCGGGTACGTGGAAGTCTCCAAAGGCACACACAATTGCAACCGCCACCCACGCCGGGAGCCAGCCTAGAGCCACAACAAACCAAGTCCAGCTCTGCATCTCATGCCATGATGAGAGAAGACCATGGACAAGATTCAACACTCCGGTTGTCTTACCACCATCGAGAATGTACCCCAAAAGGATGATGATACTAATGGGCGACGACACAAGAAGACAGAAAGTCACCTTGATTTTTGCCTTCGACGAAGAAACTCCTTGACCTCGGGCTTCGGTGATGAGATCCTGGATGAAGGTCAATGGGAAAGTACTCACACCAATCATGAAGGCCAAGGCAAAGTGAACAATTAAAAGCGTTATGATGAGCATGGCGATGAAATAAAGCGCAAACGCTAGGATTGAAAACGACACTGGTCTGGACAAACGCGTGGAATGAGGCTTGACGATAATCGCACCACTGGAAATGAAAAGAGTAAGTGCCACCAACACAAACATAATCACCGGGGTGATCTTATCGGCATCAATTGAAGAAATGGCTAGGTTTTGTAGAAACACGGCCCCAGCAAGACAAACTGCCTCGATCCCGGAGAAGAATAGCAACACAGTGCCAATGCTGGCTACAAACTCAGCCGCAGAAACACCACGGGCAAATGCATAGATGGAGCTGATGAAAAATGACCCCGCCACAATGGTGGCCGAGGGCAAGTAGGTTCCAATAGACACAAAGTTGGTGGGGGAAAGCAATAAGTAGAAGAAAAAGGACTGGTGGAATTTCTCAAGCAAGTTGTTGACTGAACGGAACGACGAGTCGACTATGCGGCCAAACTGGGTGATATCAGGCCCGCCCGTGCCCACTGCCTTGATTGTGATGGCTTGAATTTGCCAGCCCGAGAAGGCCTCACACCCATAAGCTTTCCGATTGACACCTGTGACGGCCAATTTCAAGATACCCTTAGCCAAAACTTGGAGCCGAGACCAGTAATTTCTTTTCTCGAGGTCCTCGTAAGGAGTGCCCTGGACACTCACCTTCATATTCTCATTTCTGGCAATGGTGGTGGCCACATTGATCAAATCCAAGTTGGGAAGTTGTCCGTTGAGACCCTCGTAGAAGATTTGCATGAAGCTGAAGTTATCGGATTCCGAAGCATACTCCATAACCATGGCTGCTTCAATTGAACCCGCCGTCACGTCCAAAGTAGTGTGGTAGGCCTCTACCCATGAGCGGAGCACGGAATGGCCATCGCGGGGGAACACGAGGATGATGTTTTTCGACCAGATGGACATGCGGGCAAAGTAGCGGGCCAAGGCTGGGGCTAGAGCAAGACCGCCAATGTTTTTCTCTCCGTCCGAGGTAAAGTACGGCACCACCAACACCAAGGATTCGGTATTGTCTCCACGGGGCGCGTGCATGAGCGCATACATGGTGGTGGCGTTGTTTTTGTCGTCATGATGATGAGATACCTTGAGGCCAAATTCATGGAGCCACGATTCTAGCTCCGGGTTGGACGTGGCAACAGCATCGAAGTCCCACTTGGACGTTTCGGCGCGGAACCCCCGCACGTAGTTCCATTCCGTCTCACGGAAGTACGAGTTGACCTGGCCCGGCATCAACGCGTTTTCCGAGATATATGTGTTTCTGTACTGGCCGTCCATTGGCAAGAGAAGAAGCCAACAGACACTCACCAATGCCAAGAGCACCGACAAAACTGGGAGCTTGGCAATGATTTTGGGCAAGAGCCCGAGTTTATATACCTTGCGTAGAAAAGTTTCCGCCAACGCCATTGTGGTGGGTTTGTGTGGAAGGTATTCTTTTCTTTGGGGTGGTGTTGGTGGTTGAAGGCGTGTTTCTTAGAATTCAGACTCCATGGCCCTGGGGCCACCACGCGCGTTGATTACCGTGGGCCGAGCGTGGGGCATCGCAGTAACTGGGTGGGCCGGGTGGGCCGGGGGTGCACCAGTAAAAGCTTTGGAGATACTTTATTGAAAAGAGAAAATTTATCATTATTTGGGGTTTCACGGTGTTTCAGGAAGCTAAAATTTCAGTAAAATGTCAATATTTTCGGAAAGGTAGATCAATGTACCGTTTTCACTGCTACTTATATTATGGTGGGAGTCGTAATTTAGTGTCACGCGTACGCCTGTGGTGGATGAGTTGAATGGGTGGCAGGGGGAGATATGATTTGAAGATATGGAGGAAAACTGTCATGAATTGGCAAATGAAGCTTTTTCTTTTCTTTCTTTATTGGCCATATAGCTTACCAATGGACATTTGACATTGTTAGTTTGGTGTTAACCATTATGAACCATGATTCCTGTGGACCTGTACCGGTAAGTGCACCATTGTTCTGAATAACACTGAAGACAGTAATCACATAACATATACCACAGGTAAAGGCTTTTTGAATCCAATGGTTATTCTTTTTGCCACCGAATTCATGAACTTCATATCTTGGCGTAAGGCAAATGTCAACCGCATGATTAATACTAAAGTATGTTCATGTGACTTGGCTCGCACAGGCTCAACCAAAAGAAACACCTTAATGTGACTATTTTAGCTTAGCTTAAAATTGTGGAACAGGTGTTTTATCAACTTTTTTAAGAAAATAAGAAACAAAACTGACCCTGAATATGTAGCAATATCGACCAACTCACCAAATGTCCTTTGGCTGCTGTGTACTTTCGTTGACCCGCTATCTGATCGCATGCATCTGCTCATATCTAAAGCAAATGCTTAATAAAAGCAAATGGTTTGAAGCAGGCCCTGGAATGAAAAAGAAAGTAGGAGAATCATATTTATCCAAGAATCAAATGAAAGTTTCCATGAAAAAGTTTTCATAAAGGTCTTTTTCATTTCTTTTTTTTTTTCATTTCATTTCATTTCTTTTCTTTTTTTTTTTTTTTTTCACCGGGTCTTTAAAACACCCTCTAGTCACATTCCCTGTATGCCAGCACGTCTTCCCTCGTTCTCATCTAGTACATGGTTTCATGCTGACATAACCAAAAAGAAAAAGAGACTTGCCATAACAGTCACTCGCTCATAGAATATCGCCCGAAAACCGTTCTCTGCTTCCCTTTTCGTTCGCTCCCCATGCAATTGTCCTACTACAAGACCTTATATCGCAGAGTCGCGAGGCTACCTCTAGATCATCGCAGTCTTGAAATTGCCAGACAGAAACTCCGAACTCACTTCATAAAATCAAAAAATGCTCCCACATACTCGGTAGTTAACCGAAAGCTCTATGACCGTGTGATTTCTGTTCTTGATGGGATCCTCATCGATGAGCAGTACAAGAATTTCGACGGGCTTCTTGACTTAATATACCTAGATCTCGAGCCACGGGCCGAGTGGGTCGACCAATTTTGCCATACACGTTACGGAGCATTCAAGACATCCTGGCCACAAGTCCATCTCATAGACGAGTTTGGCGATACCAAGAGCCGCAGGATCTATCACGAAGCCCTTGCGAACATGCAACCAACAACTGACTTCCTGTTCGTGAAAGCATTGAAGATTCCACGCAACCTGGATTTTGGCAACCTCAAACCGTTGAAATCCACTTCCAAATCGGCCCCAGATATATTTTGTCCATCTTCACTCTTTAACCAAATGACTATCTTCCACGACTTTCTAAAATCCAACGCCAAAACATTGCTGGATACGCAAATTCATATGCTCGACGTATGTTACAAGCCCAACAGGTATGGGCTTCCTCCTAGCATAGCCACCATGGAGGCCGAACTCAAATTCAAGGTCAATTACGCAAAGCTTCTTTTGGAAAAATACCGCCCCATAGGAAAGGAAAATTTGATGTATTTGATCGAATTTGTCACGTCAAAAGATGAATCTGCATCTAAGATCAACCCAGCCTTTTTTCGGTACATGCTTAGAAAAAGGGCCCAAGAGGAAGGATCTACTTCGCCCGCTGTGCTAAAGTATGTTCGTCACAAAAAATTGATTCCCAACACTAGAAATATTTTGCATCATTATCGTCAGTATGTGGTGAGGCAATTCTTTGTGAATGAAGATGGGAATTATACCATAAGCCCCATGAGTAATCTTTATGACTAGATGCGAAGAATGATATAATCCTTTTTGGATTCGTCTAGGACCAATGCCATAACATTTGACTTTTTGTCGATCCCATTTATAGTCATGTAGGCAGGCTTTTTCACGACACTCGTTGAATCAAATTCTAATGATTTCAACACATTGAGGTCCCCTGAATTTACTGACCCGGAGTTTGCGTCAAACGCAAATAACTCAAACTTTCTAGTGGATTCATCTTCCTCGTACAAGATCAAAATTTTCAGTTCACTTAGAAGTTTGTGACAAATAATCCGGCCGGGGAAATAAATTTCCGTTTTGAAAATACCATTGCCGATTGTTGCGACAGAAAGCTTTCTGTCAGTAACAGACGTGATGATTTTAACGTCTCCAAATACTTCAAGATCACTCTGAGTGCCATCGGATGAGGCATTAAGTGGAATTGCAGGTTCAAAGATGACTTTTTGCGCGAGTGAATTTTCCATGTTGGTGAGAGAGGCTTTAAGCTGGTTTTGTAAATTGGTGATGTGATTCTTTAAGGAAAGGTTGTCGGGGTTGTGTTTTTTCTTCAACGTCTCGTTTTGTGAACAGTCCAAATCCAAATCTGTCACCAAAATTGAGTTAAACATGTAGTTACTGAAGTACTCCATGATCAGCGAGGCTTTGAAGTCCATAGTGGGGTGTTCGGCAAAAAAAGACTCGGGATCATTATCTTCTTTTGAAAGTTTCTCAACCACTTCGACCTTGGCCCAATTTAGAAATTGATTGAAGTATTCGTGCTCGTCATTTAGTCTCCAGATGAATTCGTAGATCTTTTTCACAAGCGATTGCGCAAGAGAAATTGATTCTTTAACAGATTCTAAGGTTATGCCATAATTTTCTTCCTTCATAACATCGGCAGTATTCGACAAGCTTTCCAAATAACTGAGAAGGATGATGAGTTTCTCCAGACCCAAGATTAACTGGGTAAACATCACCTTGCGGACATTGTCGTAGACATTATTGCCTATGGTTGAGAGTCGAATAAGACCACGATCTCCAAGTTGATTGAGCCAGTAGTCTTTGGTGGTAGTTGGTACAAGTCCAGTAAGAAGCATGTTACCAAGATCAATCACGAGTTTTTCCTCGATCTCTTCTGACAGGGGAAAACTGGTCATAACGTCTACGTCGGCATAAAGGGCATCCTTATAGTTTGACAAATACCGATCATAAAGAACAAGAAATTCTCGGGCCTCGGTCTGTAGTGTACTGAATTGGTCGTTGATGTGGTTAGTGATTGAGATCACCTGAGACGCCCAGCGGATGGAGTCGAAGAAGTAGCTCCTCTTCCGAGACCCAGTCACATCAATACGGAAGTTTTGGAGGTACAATTGCGAGGCAGAATCACGAACTACGAGCGACTGGTGGAAGAAGTCGGAAGACAAGGCATGTTTGAGGAAATTGAACCCGGTCGGAAGCATGATTCCTGATACCGTAAAGAGATTGTTGAATGTGACAGAGACACAGGAATCGCCACTGGCCACGAGTAGGTAATCCATGGAGCCAGCATTATCGGTGGTATTTGTCACCAGTACGGATGTATATGGCGCGTTCTTGGGCGTGGTGGATACCGAAGACGCGTCGGAAGAGTCGATTTCATTTGCTAGCTTGGGCATTTTATTCAAAATCTCCACCCGAAAAAGATCCTGGAATGGGGCCGGGTCTCCGTCGGGAGCAATTGATAAAGTAACGTTGATAGACGCCCAGCTCACAAGAGTGATGGCTAAAGCGTCGCTTGTGGCAAACTGGTTGACGAGTTTTCCATTATTGGAGTCATAGACTTTGATGGCATTATCTGTACCAGACAACACAAAGAATTTGCCACTATGGCTCCATTGGAGATGAAGGATCTTGGCTCGGTTGTTTATTGAGTACACTCGCTCACCATCAAGACGAAACACCCATATGGACGTGAGATTCATCGATACGGCCAAGAGATCCATTTGCGGACACCAACTGATGATGTTTCCATCGGGAAATCCGACAATTTTATGAGACGCGAGCGTTTCAAACGACATGGTAGTCGAGTGCATTTCCCGGGGGTATTATTAGAGAGCCGTAACAAGCAAACCGGGTTGTGTTATTTGATGGGTGCAAATTACTGGGGTATTAAGACGTGTGTTTATGGCACATGCAGTTAGCTCTGGTTGATTAGTGAGGTGCCCTTAAATATGGAGATGATAGTGGGTGGTTCGCGCGTTAATTATTATTCACCAAGCAGTCTAATATTAACATAAATGTAACTATAAAGATGTTCATGTATGTATAGTTTAAAATTTTAACTAAAAATAATTGGCGAAAGTTACAAGCTTTATAGAAAGAATGACTTAGAGAAAAGGTTGGGAGCTTCAAGAACATTTGATGGAACCATCCTGCTTTGCAGTTGTCAACACGGTTTTTCCACTACTGGACTGGGGAGAATAGTCTGGAAAAGAACCGTATAAGAAACGAATTTGGTGGTTTATGTACTGGTGTGACGTTAACCCTACTTCAGCCGACGCCGACCTGAAATGACAATATTGAACAGCTGAATTGTGTTCGCGTGGAACGGTATTCGGGGCAGGACTAAGGTCGACGTTTTGAGCAAAATGGCACTTGAGTCGACATCATACGTACAGTTGGAATCTATTTGTGAAGCTTATCGTTGATGGGCATTTACCGGAAGCATCGATGCAGATCGCTTCCCAACAAGAAATGCTTGGATTATGGGGATTTTGCCAAATGCTGATAAGCAAGCAAGGAACACATCGAATGAACTAACTAATGAAAGTGTAGAAGTTAGGGGTTTGGATCAATTCTCCCCAATAGTCACGCTTTAATGATAGAGAAACAGAAGATGAAATCGAATAAAAGGATACTTGCCGGCCAGATTATTAGGCTCTAGAAGAAGACGCGTTGAACCGTTTAGGAGATGATACCGAAGTTTTGAAGATTATGTCGGTCTCATACTACTTTTCACCCAGTTAAAACCAATAAAATAGGATTCTCAACACGGATCTTGCTTGAAAGAGAAGAAAAAACAAAATGCACTCGGTTCCTTAGTATGCGTATGCTTGTTCTTGTAACTCTATGCAGCCTTGTCTTCTCGCTAGTCTGGAATGACATTCAATTATGACTATAATAGTGGTAGGTTTGACCCAGCAGCGTAAAACCCAACTGCCACTAATTAAGATTACTAAAAGACAGTAAACGTCCAAAATCATTGAAAAAAAGCCGGAATTAGTGTACTTTTGGCGCCCAATATAAAATTCCCCGTCAGGTCCATACTGCGAAAGGCAGGTCAAGGATTCTCACAGAACCCAGCCCCTGAAATGGAGAGCAATCAATCCATTCATGATAACAATATACCTCTTCACGGTTTTCTAAACTATTGTTGAGTCTAAACATAGGGGCCATTTACTTAATTCCACTGTTTATATCTACCTCAATGTAAGTGCCATAGATCCAAATGCGGATGAGGCATACCATGCGGAGATATGGGAAATGAAGGGAACTAACAAACAAAAGGGTGATGTTTTCCTCTATTTCTTTTTTTTTTTTTTTAATTCCAGATCCACCTCCCTTTTCCTCCACAACTCCGTTTATCCCCCGACCATGGTCTCCTAACAATAAATCACTACCTTGCAAATTTCAGCAGCCTAAAACCTTGCTAATACATCATTGTTCGGGGCACGGCATTTTATGAAGCCGGCAACAAAAAAAGGCCTAGTTGAAATTTGGAGAAAAAAAAAGCAATTCCAGCCCCCTAACCCATCCATATAGAAGATTTTCTTCGGCACTTTCATCACACATTGTTGTGGGCCAAAAATGGCATATATTACTATTGTCTTCAAATCCTCGCAATACTAAGAAAAATCCCGAGCCCTCACCGAAAACCTCGCCTATTGTTGAGCAGAGCCAATGACCGTAAGAGGAATGGAAATGGGCTCGTTCTTTTACGGCTTTCCCAAAAACGGGTAAAGGTTCACGTTGGTTTTGGTCAAGTCAAACTGGCTAAATCAAATTGGTTAAGGAGATGTGCCTGATTAAGGAGATGTGCCGTTTTCTGTAGCTTTGTATTATGAGCTATATTTCCCGTAGTATTAATACCAGTGGATTCCATTTCACCCGTAGACGAAGCTATATAATTTCAAGCTCGAGACTCATAATTTCCAAATCGTTCCCCATGAAATTCAATAGCTTTATTCAACTTTCTGTGTGTGTGATGTCTTTGGCATTAGCTATTCCCATTCAACATGACCGGACCAATCATCAATTGGACTCATTGAGAGCATTTGCTGCCGGCCCCAGGTATTCCAGCCCCCATTTGACCAAGAGATACGTTAATTACAACGGCAATCAACTTGAAGATTTCGAATTTCCCGAACATGAAGAAAATGACACAAAAGGATACCTTCCCGATCCAGTGGACCCGGATGCCTACATCCCCGAGGCCCCCCAACCAGATGTCACGCTCCCCAATCTTTTGCACACTGGCTTGAAGAAATTGATGTGGTCAACATTCGAAACAGGGAAGGCGGTAATGCCCGACTTCGTCACGCTACTCACAGAGTATATTTTTGACGATGTTGATTTCTCCTTTATCCAGTCCCATTTCAACACCATCAACAATTTCGTTAATAAGGCCTACGAGTGGATCTACGGACCAGAGTCTTTGGATCCTGCGGCCCAGCGAGAGCTCGATTTTGAAGCCGCCGAGTGGGCCTTGGAGGAGCTCAAGCTGGCGGTGGTTGAAGTTCTAGCAGGTACCGACAATAGGCCTGATATTCGAGAGCACTTGAAGCTCCTTGTAGATTCCGCCATCTCCGCAATGGCAATTCTACATATTCCGTCCAATCCCGTCCACCCAAGAGAAATCCGCTTTATGCGTGAGGTGGCTTGTGTGCAAAGGATGCTGGAAGAAGCAGTTGCAAAACTCAATGCCAGTATTGGGCAGTAGACGTGTGGGGGTGAGTTTTCTCACAGGCCAAAACTGGAAAAGATGATATTCTAGCGGAAAGAGCTTTTTGAGAACTTGGTGAGCTTGGTGAAACTGGTGAACTTGGTGAAACTGATGAAATTGGGTATGAAATTCTGTCTTTGTTTTGATTCTTATTCTACTATTCTTTTGTTACTCACAATTCTTTTGTTACTCATGATTCTTTTGTTACTCACAATTCTTTTGTTATTCATAATCCTTTTGTTTTCAACTAGCTTATCACATTATTGACAATTTGGTTTTACTGACTTGTAATTTATCTTCCATTGACAATATGACATTGCTGCACTAGCTTAATATACCCTCCACATGGATGCTCTTTTGTGATACAAGTTGGACGGCAAATGAAATATGTGATTTGTTCAAGAATCACAATCATATATGTGCATATCAGGACAATGGATATCTTTACACTCCTCTCATGGGCCAAATCACGTCAAACTCCAGAGAAAACTGAACACAATTTCTGCAATTAATCTGCCCAATCCACCACACCAATCTTGTAAAGGTGCACACAAGAAGATCAATTATTTTTTCCCTTTATTTGATTTCATTTTTTCTCCGCTTTATTTCTCCAATGTGAAACAAGCCACTTGTCGGTGTTCAAAAAGAAATAATGATAAAAGAGTGAAAACCATCAAATTTGAAGATGGTGTCAGATTCTCAATTCCCAATTTCTTCTACTTCCATAATCCTATTTTCACGCTCGAAAAGCCTACAATCACGGGGGGAGGTCTTTTTCGAATTTACCAGGGCCTCACTGAAATAATTTCCACCAATATTCGGTGTTTCGGAGAGTATGTATTAAGTAACAGAAAAAGCGCAATAATGAGAAGCTCAATGATTCAAAGAGATGAAAAAACCCTCATTATACACTAAAAAAAAAACTAATTATCATAAACAAGTCATCAGGTTAAAGCTAGATTAATTATATAAATATGTTCAAGAAAGGAGACTCTCTAAAGACAACAATCGGTATACTTGCCCAGACTTTCCTCAAACGCAGAATCCATGCTTGTTGAGGTTGTGGGTATGCACACTCAGAATCCAAATTATGGCAGTCCCTTACAAGATATAAATAAAACAAAAGAAGAACTGAATGAATGCTTTGGCAAAACTGATAACACCGTCCAAAAAGTAATTATTATAAGCGAGTGGAATGTGTAGCTCTTTCCGTAAGAGCAAACAACGGGTATTATTTCCGACGCAACCATATGGAAAATCGCCGAGTCATGGATTTCTGTTTGGATTGCAGCGGAAATAAGGGTGGGATATTATCTGCAACTAGACTATCAATAGTGGTCTTGCGTGAACCGGATAAATCTGTTGCCGAACCAAGAGCTGGTTTGGCCGCCACTTCCGGCATGCTCGGGATAGGTAGATCGCCATCTTGCGAAAAGCTCATAAAGCCATTTTCAATTCTGTCCTTCGGAACCAACAGAAGCTCCTCGAGTGAGTTACTGCAGAGAGACCCATGTCTTGAAGTTTCTCTTGTGTCTGGCTCGACATTGTTGACATAGTCTTCGTTTGTGGCTCCTCCAAGTTGTTCATTCGAAGATGAAGACTTCAGGAGATTGGTAAGTGCATCTTGTGAACCATTGGGGCTCATATCTTGCACCCCTAGCGGAAGACGGTCGCACGAAGATTTGGCCGAGCCCCGAGACATAAACGAAAATCTCTTGGACCGATTCACGGGCGACGAATACGAGTCCCAGAAAGAAGTGAACTTCTGTGATATGGACGACCGCCTGCGGCCATCAAAAGAGCCAGGTATGGAAAACTTGGGTGGGGATGCTTGGTGCGACGAGTAGTCAGTGAGAGGTGATGTGGAAATGGAGTCTGAAAAAACCATAGATCCATCATCAACAGATTGGTGTTCAACATCCTCAACACCACCAAGAAGCGCCAAATTTGCTCTGTATTTCGACACAAACGAGTCAAAGTGGTCCAACAAGAATTCTAGTAGCCTTTGGTACGACTGGAGCTCCGTCACCACCCACGTTTCGAAAAGATACTGCTGGAAAACAATGGCGATGTTGGCGTTATGCATACGAGTCTGTTCCTGGTGCGCAGACACACATTTCAACACAGACAAATAGTAGATGAAAAGGGCGTTTTTGCGAGCCAGATTCTTCGTAACGAGGAGCATGGCAAGGGAGTCCAACTTTTCAGCCACGGACTCCTGTGGCACGTATTCTGAGTCAGGAACTTCCTCCGAAACAGACTCCAAGCCGGAGCTGAATGACGTGGAGGTACTACGGTACGATTCGGAACTGAGAACACTATTTTTTCTCGTGTGAGTCAGGAAATGCGCCCGAAGCGAACCAAGAACAGGCGGTGGGAATAAACCACCAATGTTTTGAAGGTAGTCGCGAGTGAACTTTTTCGTGATACCAGAAACATCGTGGGGCAACGGCTTGCAAGTTTCTAGCCACGTTTTATAAGACGCGTAGTTACACGAAACGCCACGCATTCGCTTGATGGAGCCGCTGATACGGAAGATACCTTCCACCAATCCGTATTCAAGAATATATTC
>JAJMAK010000375.1:0-15718 GCA_030572615.1 Metschnikowia lachancei | reverse complement strand
TCTAATAAATACTTATAAATTTTGTTAAAGTCTGTTTTAAGAGATGTATACACGCACCCGCCAATGTAGGGCCATAAGTCATTGTCGAACCTTGAATTTTTACCGAAGGGTGAAATTTCAAAATATAAAGTATAAGTGTGATCTCAAAGAGGTGTCATAAGGTCTTCGGACGTAAATAAGAACACCAAGAGTCTCAAGCGGTTGGTTTCACCATCTCTTTCTTTTTACCAAATCCGGTAAATTATTGTCCAGTTTTAAAGTGTGAATTTTTGAGTAGCTGGCCATAATTTCACAGATGCCCCGGGGAAAGCTACCTGAATTTCGTACAATAGACCGAATGTACTCTTCGGATAAGCACAGAAACGTGCCAAGTAAAGAATTCGCTGGATAATTCGGAATGCCGCGCATGATCATGCATATGTCCTATATATTATAAGTTGTGTACCATAGAAACCCCCGCTTTCCATATAATTCGGCCATGTTTGTGAAAAATCATCGATGGTGGGGGTTTATTTGGCTGTAAAAGTTTTGACCTCAAAAGTTCCTGAACTAAAAATGCACTACAGTTTAGAGAAAAAAAAAAAACACTAAAGGAAATGTATTTGAGGCACAGATGAACTAAGCCAGCAAATCTGAGCCAGCTAATCTGAGCCAAAAGATACATTCGTGGATTTTTGATATAAAATATCTCTAAATTTCTTGCAATTTTTCTGTACTTTACACTTATTCTCTTTTAATCGCAGCTTCCTTAGTCCAGAAGACGAGGATCTACCACCGTGGGAAGATATCCCAACAATTCTTAATTTGATTGAGTGTCATCAATCAGTGACTGAAGAAGATGAGATAAGTGAGTCTGCTGAAGCTGTTGAACCTTGTAAGGTCAGTTCTTTAGATGCTTTACAAGGTATTTCCAATATAATCTCTTTCATGAATTACCAAAATGAATACACCCCTGAAATGAGAAAGCAGCTTGCAGATGTGGTTGAGGTTGTAGCGAGTATTAGGAGTCAGACAAGACATCAAGTCACACTTGACTCACTTGCCATTTCTAACGATGCTACTCGGCAAGAGAATTCTAGGGATGGATCCTATTCTCACTCTTGTTCTGATATCACAGCCGTACTTCAAGTTTCAAGAAGGCATCTTCCGGTAGTGAGTGAAGAAACTGAGTGATCTTGTCTCTGGGTCACGAGACATCCCAGAATGTAGGAAACTTTTAGAATGATGGCAAACCGCATTCGTATATATTGCTTAATCCACTATCTAAACTAAGTTAAGTATATATCATCACCATGGTATGTCAAAACAATCCCTACTGATTGAAAGGCTGTTAATGTTGAATAAGTGAAACAATCAGTTAGATGCGCTGATACGTGCACAGGCTAGACGGAGTATAATAGTTTTGGAAGGTGATTCGGTTATCTTCAATAATAACCTACTCAACCCGGATAATGTATTTGGTTCTAAAAACTCCTTGTTATTTCGATTGAGGGCCGAAATTTTTCTTTCCTCGGGAAAAAACTCTGTCCGCAACCCATCGACATCCGTCGTGTCTCAACCATATTTTCATAGTGCCAAAACGTCATAGTAGCAACAGTTAAACTTACCAAGTTTTAAACTACAGTAGTACCTCTGTAAGCCGGACACATTATAAGCCGGAACCTCTTTTTTACGGAACGCCGCACAATTTTAGTTTTTATTGGCCATAGTTAATTCTCTCAAGTATGGGGGGAAAACCTCGTTTATACGGATACCTGGTTTCTCTATAAGACGGATTTTCTGAAACCCAAAGAGGTTTTTTTTTTTTTTTTTTTTTGGATTTCAGGACGAAATATTGCCCGAATAACACCCGAGACACGCCGAGTTGCCCCAAAAACGCGAGAAAAAGCCAGCAGATGCGTCACAGATCATTGCCGTATAGAAGTCGCAAGTTTCTCGTGATTTTTGGAAATTTTGTAGCCAACGCGAACTTCCATTGCTGGCACCATGGGAAATGCCAAGCGACCTATGGACAATGAAAAGCGGTGTGCTTTGAGAAGGAGATACAAGGAAATAAATTGCTCTCAAAAAGAATTGGGCTTGTGGTAAGGCGATCGAAATACTTCACCAAGAATCGATTGGAAGCCGCAAGCAATTAACATTGGAGAACACCGGATGGAGAACACAATCTCCTCTGTGCGTTAGAAGGTCGAACGTTGCCAACTGTTCTCGGACCCCAACGGACATTACAAGAGACATTACAACCCAAATTCAAAATGCCTGCAACCGCTCTCTTGAATTAACTGATGTGGATACGATTGAAATAGATCTGGACGATGAAAATACGCCGGATGAAGAGGATTCTACGCAGTTGCTGCTCATTGGTTTAGATGAAGACTCCACGACTATGCTGCTTGATTGTCTGGATGACGAGGGTCTTACTAATGTGACAAGAACGCATTCTAACTTTTTCAAATAGAAAATTCAATTATTTCTACATTATTTAGACGACTACTTTAAAATCATACAGGTGTGTATCAATTCAAATTGAAACCAAGCAACCATAAATATACTTAATATTTCCTAATTAGGAAGGGGTTGTTTATATGCAAGAAAACCTGGTTTAACTTCATAAGCCGGACAAATTTCGTGCAAGAGATAAATCCGGCTTACAGAGGTATTACTGTATCCACAATTTTATTCGTAGTATATATGCATTATATACCGTCTATACAGGTCCCACATGCACAAATGACCCATATGCCAGACGAAACCCCCAAACCGAATTTTTTTTGTGCAATAATTAGGTCAGAATTAGTGAAGCTTCACTGTATTGTTAAATTGGATGCGTATGACCTATATTTCTTTCCTCTTCAATCTTACACATTCGGGATTCTCCGCTGTCTATTGTTAAATTTAATTCTTTCAAGTGTTTTGTGCATCTTGGCCAGCAATGGAGATGAAGACAATAATTGGTCATTTCTTGGCACTGCAGTTCGACTTGCCTACACCGGACCATTCACAGGTGCACGAAAAATGTCGCTTTCCCTAGGTTTCCCAAAGGGGGTTTAGGAAACAAATAACAAAGATAAAAAGAAAGAAGAAAGATATTCCCCTAAATACTTTTGGTTAGGCTTCTGCTTCCGTTCATGGAACTGGCATCTCGTAGAAGCAGAATTGAAGCGGAATAGACGCGGAATTATCTTTACACTCGGACGTATTTGGACATTTTGTTAGTGCGAGTGTGTTGCTAATATGACGTTTTTGGGCGACTAGGAAAATATGGTTGAGACACGACGAATGTCGAAGGGTCGCGGACAGGGTTTCTTCCCAGAAGAAAGAAATGTAGAAAGCCCTTTTTGGCCCCCCAATCGAAATAACAAGGAGTATTTAGAACCAAATACATTATCCAGGTGGAGTAGGTTATTATTGAAGATAACCGAACCGCCTTCCAAAACTATTATACTCCGTATCGCCTGTGCACGTATCAGCGCATCTAACTGATTGTTTCATTTATTCAACAGAGTGCCGTCATGGAGTGTTGGAATTTATGACAACCTGTTAGAAGCGATTTTGCGTACACACAGGCTTACGAATAACAAATTGGCAACAGTGGTTCAGCTATCCCTTCTTTGAGCCTAGTCCACTGGATATAAATGTATGCGTTCTTTATTATTGGTCTTTCGATTGGATTACCCTCTTACTACTACTTCTCGCGGGAAACTCTTTTCCTCTCTGTCGATGCGAGTGATTATGGTCGTGCCAACCACATGTTTTGGGCTTGCCCGTCCTCATGGACGATACCTGCTAGAATCCAACATGGAGGCTCACTCATCACATTAGACATCGCCTTGGGTAAGCCAATTTGTTCACTTTTTTGGATTTTTGTCCTCTTCAGAAAGCTCTTATGAGCCGGCAAATCAACTTCTTCAGGGGCCATCCTACACTCGTCCTTGTCCTTCTTCCCAATCAGGAATTGGCCGACTCCTTTCGCCAGGTTCTAGTGGACAAGAACTTCACACTTATGGAAAATTATCCTTCCAGCAAATATCCTCTTGAGTACTGCAGAGGTTCGGGAAATTTGGAGGTCAGACAATGCATTATATAATGGAGTAATAGCAAGTATGGTTGCACTTCGGCCAATGCGGACCTCGTCAACTTGTCTGCGGCTCTTCGTATGGAGCTGGTAATATTTTGCGGGCATGTACTCAGAAAGACATGACCAAGCACGTGTTTTTTGGTGTCTCCTACATACTTTATTATCAACTACGCGTTTATTGATGCCGGTTTCGAAGGCAAGATGTATGCCATTGTAGAAACTTCCGGTGGTGAATATGACAATGATCTCGATGGGTTTGAGCAGAAATTGAACGAGCTTAATTCCGAGCACGGTCTTGAACATGTCCACAAAAGAGGTCAACATTGTAGACGGTCCAACCCAAAGAGGACCGAGAAAGTTCTACCGGTATGCCATGTACTTGGTGCCGACCTTCTCCAACCCAGGTGGGATCTCTTACTCCACCAAAACGAAAAGCAGACTCCTTGAGATTGCACGTCAACACGATGTCTTATTGATCGCCGATGGTTTCTACGATTTTCTTGATTACGACCCTGAAACGCCCAAACTCCCAAAGCTAAATCACCTCGATGAAGACACCTTTCCCGAAGGTTGGCTATATGGCAATACTGTTTCAAGCGCGTCGTTTTCCAAATTCATCACCCCAAGTTTACGCACAAGATGGCAGGAAACCGCCACGCGTCATTGGGCTCAGCAATTGGCTACCACGGGTACCAACAAGTCTGGCGGCACGCCGTCCCAGTTGAACATATGTGTGGTTCAAGATTTGATCGACACGAGCGTGGTCGATCAATGCATCCTGAAGCTTATTTCGGTTTTTTAATCAAGAGAAGATGATCTTTTATCGACCTAGAATGATCACCTTCCCCAAAAGTACCTTAAGGTCGAGGGCGGGAAGGGCGGCTATAATATATGGTGCAGCATTAACGCCAAGGACGTGGACGTTTCCAGGACATTGGACTTGCTCAAGAAGGAACACCAGGTGATCATTGCCGAGGGATTCCACTTCGAAGTGGAGGGCGAGCAAAAAGGCCGGGGAAAAAACAGTGTCCGACTCTGTGTGGCGTATCTTACGGAAGAGGAGATTGACGAAGGTATAGCAAAGCGGGGGGAAATTAGCAGAAGAGAGTAACCAGCATTAAAAGGCTTAGGCTATGAGGTAAAGAGTATAGAGTTTTCAAGCTTCTTCGGGGAGTAGATGATGAATAAACTTTGTCTTCAACAGTGTTAGTATACCAGTAGAAATCATGTTAAAAAGCAGTGTATCAGCGTAGATCTTGGTGTAAACTTTTTGAATTCTCATGAATTATCGATAAAGGCGAAGTGTTTTCATCTTTTAACTGCGTGTTGATGTCAGGAAACATACATTTGTGTCATTTTGGTAAACAATGACTTTACGTTTTAAATAATTAAAGTTGTTGTGGTGATTTTTTTCGCCTTTTATAGGTGTGCGTGAGGTTACCCGGTCCACACCATCGAAAATCACGACCAATAAGAGAGTCTTGCGAAAAATTATAAGTCAAAGATTTCCATGTTTTTGATTATTACTTCAGTACTTAGTATTAACTGGCACATACTACTATGTATTATTTATCCTACAAAAATATGGCTATCACGGAGATGCCCAAGATTCTAGTCACGCAGTTACTTGGGATACTCAGTAATTCGCAGTCCTAGTGGAAGCAAACACTGATAAAAAAATAACGAAAGAGGATGACAAGGACAACAGAGACAAATACTAAATGATAGCATTTACACTAATATAATTGTTCAAGTTGTTGCAAGAGTTCCCACAGAGATAAACACCAGCTTAACTCCCTTCTTATCCATAAAACAATTTGGGATATACCGCATGATATTTCTCCTCACTTCGTGCAAACTGCTGTTGCCAGTGTTGATTGGAATGAATATCTCGACTACGTTTTTTACTACAAAATATATTATCGTAATTTTTGCTGATATCCATATCTAGTTACAATGATATTTAACTAAAAAAATATATAAAAAATATATTCTCGATATTTTTTTTTTTTGAAAGCCAGGGGTGTAGCTGGTCCTCCTCTCGAGAATGCCTCCCCGTAAAAGTGTTTTTAGACATCGTCCCGGACCCGAACAGCATCATCTACAGAGCCATCGCTTCCGGCTTTAGTCAGGTATCTAAAACATCCATTTTCCTTGATTAGCGGGCACTTTGTTAAGAGAAGCCCGATTCAGCCGGACATACCACGCTTAAGCAGCACATACTCTCTAGTAAATTTCTATTCTGAGTCTCTTTCAACAAAAACACAAAAGAACAATTAAAATGTAAAAAAAAAAAAAAAACACCTCAAGCAACTATCATATAAAAACTCCTTCATCCTCGCTTGAGATCAAAATGCACTCAATTTCGCTCCCTTCTCCAGAAACTTGGACCTCACTGGTATCAGCAGCCGTTGCGCTATATTGAACTTTCTCTCTGTTTGCTTGAATGCAGTTTAAAGAATCATCGAGGATGCTCATTTTGTCTCTGAGTAAGCCTCTCGCCTTAAGAATGGCCAAAATTCTGATCGTACTCGGATCGAGTCTTGATTTTTGGTGAACTAACTGAAAACTACGTAAACCCCCTCTTTTATCCTCGAGTTTGGCGTATACCTCGAGCTTGGCGTATACCATCAACGATGTCTCATTGTATATCGCAAAAGTCCAAGTAGGATTGCCCAACTTTCTTCCACGACTCTATGCTGATTTGGGAGCTCGTTAGTCAATCGGCTACCATTCAGCGTAGTAGACAATGAACCTGCTGATCACTGGTGTCGCTCTCCCTGTTGAGAGACCCCCGCTATCCTGATGATACTCATTGTTTGGGTCGGTACTCTCCGGTCAGCTTCGCCTCGAATGTGCTCCTTTGTTCGTCTCTATACCTCAGTACCTTCAAATCGTGCCCAGGCCTAAGCTCGGGCTCTGCCGATTCCATTTGAACACGCTAGTCGTTGCTTCTAGCGAGGGCTGAAGCACCTGGTCATAGCCTAGTTTTTTTATATATATCGAATCGATATATTAGGATATATATTTTTACTAGATTTTTCACCGAGTCAATATCGATATCTAGTAATAAGTAAAAATATCAAAATATAGCTCAAAATATATTTCGCTAAATTTCGCATTTTACTAATTTTAATCTACACTGGTTAAGACGTCATAAATCATGGGTTTGTTTTCGATTGATTGTAGGGTAAGACGATTCTTGAAGTATCAAGTAGGAGCCCAGAAAACATTTAAAATATCGAGAAGATTCTTCAAGTAATTCTCCAGCCCTTACTGGTTGGCTCAAAGTTCTGGAGATCAGCAGTACTTTACGAAAATTCGCCATAATTAACTCTTTAAAGAAGTTCTATGTGATCCCTAAGAAGTCAATCGTTTTACCGGATATTCACTAATTAATCGTGGCGGAAACTTTTCCCGTATTTCCGTCGAACTTTTCGTTTACACGTTCGACATCCTCGTCGTAAATCTACTTAAACCTCCGCCTCAATGTAAAACGGCTAATGGTGGGAGCATCGTCCCTCAAGAAATGGATCAGCAGCCTCCTGAAAGATTCTGACTCAACATGTGGAAAAGACAAATCGTTTTTCACAATCATGATCAACATCAATCACTCGTACTTAGCTGTGTCAAATGAAACAAAAAAGGCACATCTCCAGAAACACGCAAACCTAAAGAATTTGGATCGTATCTAGCTGCAAAAGGTCATCAATAATGTGAGAGCCCTTGTAGAAGCCACATGAACTGATAAGTGAGGATCCAAGAATGTTCCAACCAATTGGCGCAGGTGAACTGGCTGCTTCTTTCTCGACGCGTTTCATTGTCAAGTTATGAGCTGGCTCATAGTGCTGTTTCAAGTTCGTCCAGTTCCTGTTAAAACCAAAATTATATTTTTTGTGGCACAAAGTGCAAAGCGCACTCCGTTTGAATTCGTTTTCGGTCTGTTAACAACTCGGGCGAGAGGCACGACTTAAACAACTTATACTTCATGACACCATGAACTTGGTGGAAAGGTGGCAGTTTTAAATATTTCGATAGGTGTCGGGCTCGGGTAATTCATTATGGTGGAATTCTGTGCTCAAAATTTGAAAACTCTACCAACAGAATGGAAGGTATTCTCTTTCGTCGCGGATGTCTGAGTAAATTTGATGGGTATGGATTTGAAAAAGCCATCGGTAGAAACTAAAGTCCCCGATCCTAAACCTTGTTAGTGCATGCGTGTATTATTTTACTACATAAATAAACTTCAGGAAACACATGAGAAGCAGACACGAACTTCTTGAAGATACACTGCAAAAAAAGTACACGTGCCTACGCTACTCTACGCGCATTTTGAACAAGTCTGCTCTAGAGCAAGAGCAATCCGAGAAAATTTCCATCTCCCTGAACATTAATGGGGTCCTGGGTTGGGATTTTGGGGGAGAAACTATGACTAGTGGGTGGCCTCAAATTAGCCAGGAAGAACATTTCTCGACACAATGTCTTACCTCGGCCACTTCCAACATTGGGAAGGGATTTATGAAGGAGCTTTAACTTATGGGAAGACTTTTCGGCCGTGTGTACGCAGAAGGGTCGACAGCTGCTCGGAAGATGACTGAGAGTTTTTAGATAAATGTGGAGGAAGACAGGTCGCAATCAATTGAGGGTAGTCTGGTACTTTAAAAGCCACTCAAACTTCTTGAGTGCGCAACTCTAGCCAGAAAACTCACTGGAATTGCTCTAGATGTTATTGAGGCAAGGACGGTTACTGAGGAGAAGGCTACTATAGATATTTGTGTCTCGAGTATGCATTCAAAGGATAGAAAAGAGACAGAGAAGAAAAATGACTATCGGCTGGTGCTTTCTCTTGGTAGCTCACCCTTTGAAGAAAAAGATACTTTATAGTACTTCCTCAATTTAACCGAACAGGAAGATCGGAAAAAACTTAGAGGCGCTTTCCTTAAAGGTGACGATCTTAACATTAGCTGTGAGGCTGAAAAGCTGCTTTCATCCTTGCCCAAGATGAGATCTACAATCCTAGAGAAGGCTAATTCGGGAGGCAAAAAAATGACTGCGTGGGAGATATTTAGAGGACGAATAAATTCTCGTTTTCGCTGCCACTAGAAGTTTCTACCACCCCAAAGGCTCCTTCTAAAGGTATCTTGAAGAAACATAGGGGTACAAACACAAGTGATCTTGGGACTTTGAAAGTATTTGGGCAAATCTGCACCCGAGAAGAGAGGCAATACATGGATAAGGAAAGGTTGCAAAGGTTTTTTGACTGTCGCGACGCCTTGTGTAAATTCGCAGGAAAGCAAGGGCTTGCACAACTCAAAGTGCCTCTAGACGCTTTTACTCGGAGCATCAATTACTGTTGAATAAGTGAAACAATCAGTTAGATGCGCTGATACGTGCACAGGCTATATGGAGTATAATAGTTTTGGAAGGTGATTCGGTTATCTTCAATAATAACCTACTCAACCCGGATAATGTATTTGGTTCTAAAAACTCCTTGTTATTTTGATTGGGGGCCGAAATGGCTTTCCATGTTTCTTTCCTCAGGAAAAAACTCTGTCCGCAACCCATCGACATCCGTCGTTCTCAACCATATTTTCATTGGAGAGTTCCCAAAACGTCATATTAGCAACAGTTTCACCTCAAACAACTATGTACCGGTATTAAAGCGGCAGTTCTTGGACTAAAATCATTATTTGAGCGAGATCTGAAACTTCATGGTCACGCCTTTTAGGGTATTAAATGGTGCAGGAGAGCAATTTTGTATCATTTTGGACATCCTCGGCACTAGTCCTAAGTCAAGCCTGTCATTGCTTGCAGTGAAAGAGAAAACTGTCTTCTTGATGTCTTCGTTGTCCAGCTCAGATGCAGTACTGCAGAAAGCTCAAAATGTTGGTATTTTCTATCTATACTGTAGCAGAATGAAATACCGTTGCTGATAATTTGTGAATAGTAGTATTACTCATAACACTGATACCGCAGACACTTAAGATGTATGGAAAATCTTTATATTCGACAAAACCACAATACTTTCTCTAAAGAACTACAAAAACATGGATGAAAAATTTGCTCAAGCAAATTTTATGGCATCATCACATCACGTGATATTTTGCGTTCCATGAAATACTCATGATGCAATTTACTCCGATGTTGCAGACACCTGAGTTCCACACAAAACGCGTCGACACAGATCCAAAGACTTTGATTACACAAACACAATGGTTGATCTCTTCAAGAAGGCCATGGGTGGGAAAGAAGATATTTGCGACACTTAAATATATTCGTCCAGTCCTTTCTTCAAGATACCGAGAAATAAAAGAAGCCAGTACTATCACATGATTGGTTTTGAAAAAGAGCTAGAGGCTTTGGATGAACCTACGACCTACTATGGCATTTCCAAGATTTAAAAATCTTGAGTAATTTGCAGACATCTTTTAATATTGTCAATGAGGCCCACGAAGATCTCAAGACACGTACCAAGCAGATCATAATGGGTGTCGACAAATTGAAGTCTGTTGGATCTACTGAGACAACAGTTTGAGGGAGCCCAGAATTGGCGTGACCAGGTTCCTTCAAAACAAAGTTCTTCTCTGTTTGGTATGAAATTCAATATGGTCGTTTTTCTGTAGTGAAGTGTGTGACTTAACTTTCTTGCTACAAGAATTAAAAGTATGAACTTTGGAACTCCGATTTCCTAAAACGCGAAAATTTGGTGGGTGCAAAATGTGTTTGAAGTTAAACCACTTCAACACATTAAGCTAATACAGGTAAAGTACGTAGAAGTTCTAGTTTCTTTTGAAAAGTCCTAATTCCACTGCAAATTAGTTTTACAAACAACTTCCTTCGAAATTTTACTTCTATACGCGGAGTCTTCATGCGGGGTAGAATGCCTAACTCAGTTCTCACTGCCTCGTCCCCTAACAGTGATCCTAATTTCTAACAACCAAAACTGTTAGTGACTATTTTTTTGACAATTTTTTCCAAGCTTTGTAATCTCGTTCGAGGGAAAGAAAAGCAGAGGAAGGACCTAGATAAGGTTGAGGGGTGTGATAATATTTGCAATGTAAAAAGCACTCTATGTTTGTGCTAATAGAAAATCAGGTGGATGTTCTCTGGGATTTCTTTTAATCCAAACGCATAAAATAATATTTATTTCATTTTCCGACATCTTTATAACTGTCATAGAGGAGTATCTTTCATAGTTCATTTGATTGTTGTGTATTCAAGTATATATTATCTAAAAGTAGCAAGTTTCTCAGGACTTGAATTCTGAAGTCAGTATGGGGCTCATATTGAATGAAGGTTTTTTTTTTTAAAAAAAAAAAAACTCCCTCTTTTCGGGGCCCCCTCTTATAACTCTCTTTTTCAAGAGTTTAAGATCGTTCAAATAGAATTGACGATTGGTGACAAGAGCAAGCTGAGTGAGTTTTGCTTCCACAAGAGTTTGGGCCAGCCCAAAAGTTCTTTGTATGTGTCTGGGATTGAAGTGAACCAATTAATATCTTCCAAATAAACCCTGATCCACAAGCTTCTTATTCTGCTGGGGTGAGATCTTCGGGAACTTTCCTTCCAGTCTTGAAATCATCAGGTAAATCACCTAAAGTCTCGGCAGCATCTTGAGGTTTTCCTTCTTCATCAAATTCGCCACATTCTACTTCATAAGAGTCTCTGTATTAAGATGTGAGGCTTTCCCACTATTGTGATCAGGGCAATATCCTTGCTGACCCCAAAGTCAACATCTTGTGAATTTGCAATTGGACTTTCTACCATACCAGATTTGGAACTGGAGACTAGATATTGAAGAAAGCATCAATATATAAAGAAAGAATAGCCTCACCAGTTTATTCTCTCACTGGTTTTGGGCTCTTCCTCTAAATGCGCGACCGATGAGGGATTAAATCCGAAAAGCCCAGATGTACTTCCAGTTTTAAGGGGAGGCTCGAACCGTTGGATGGAAGAATTCAATTCGCCATAATTGGGTTTTATTGTAGCATCAGGGAGACAATTAGAATATGGTGTGTTAACGCTCTCGACCAAATAGAATCTTGAGAGCCAGAAGATATTGAGATCCTGAATAGAGGCCGAATCGGGAATCTCAAAGATCCCTACTTCTTCTCTTCCCAATTGAAGTAGTAGCTTTTGGAATATCAATGTCGACAATTGCCAATCTTTCCACGTAAGTATTCATTGGCCCACTTTCTTCGTCAGTGACTCCATGACGGAGCAGTTAGAAAGTGGTGCATCCAATGTCTTTAGATGGTTCAAACGCGGCAGGATAGTTTGCAAAACTTTTACGAGAAGTCGTCAATCATCGGTCAATTCCGGTGGAAGTGGCGATGATTATGTCCACAACAATGGTGGAATTTGAGTCAATCACCATTGGCTATTCAATGCTTGCCATTCAGTGGTTGGGCATCCGGTTCAATCGGCACCATGAGAGTATGAGACTCCTTATCTTGTACTAGAGTGTTGGCCGGAACTACCTGTGTAGAGTAGTGATAAGTCCTGGTGGGGCCCCAAGCAAAATGAGGACCATTCTTGGAAACAGTGTGCCTTGGCTGTGTCTTGGTCCAAAAATTAGCTTTCTGTTTTGCAACAGTCCGTGGAATCTCTGTGGTGGTCCTTAGATTTTCCATTGTCTTCCTATTTTCAGAACCAAGTTTGTACCAACCGGGGACAGTGAATGGCTCTTGGTACGGGTATGAAACGTTGGTGAACCTTGCAGGCGTGGACTCGCGGTATTGGTATTTTCTCTCCTTCCTCCCATTTCCGTAATTTACCCCAACTCCATAAACCTTATCTGGCCCAGCATCTTGTGGCCAGTACTTATCGTAAACTGGAGAAATGTCCTGTGGAAGTAAATCGCCCCAAAGTTGAGGTTCCGCCCACACTTATTAGGCCTCAAAGAGCGCCATCCGTACCCTTCGTTCGCAGCCGCGCTAACTTTTCGCAGCCAATTCGGAACGATCGCCCGGAACAGTCTCCATTTCATTTTGGTCCGGAAAAGACGACAATCCGTCTTTTTCCAGAATCCGTAAATTGGCATAAGAAACATTCCTTTCATGCTATCTCCCGTAGAAGCGAACAGATCTTCCACATCCGAGTAAGCAACATGCAAGGGAAACTCGCGCTTGAGGTTCTTCGCGTCTCCGTACTTAAGAAATTGCGTCCGTTCTTCTTTCCAGAAATAATAACAATTTTCACAAGTTCCATGTCCCAGAGCCCCGGTGGAGTCTCTTTTTCAATGTGCACAAACCCGTTTTGGGTTTTTGTTCTCCCTGTCAACATTCATCGCATACCTAATCTGACCTTTGCCGAGCTCGTCGGCCACCAAGGAAAGCGCAGCCGCAAGAGGCTTTACCGTGACATCGAACCATCCTTCAACAAAAGAGGGCATTAGGATTTTATTGCAGTCAAAATCCAACTTATACCCTTGTGCTTCTTCACGTTTTTCTTAATGTCTTCCCATGCTGCGAATTTCTTGCTGATTGGCAACAACCGTTTTCCCGAACGGGTGATGCGCTTCTCCCCTGGTCTCTTCTTGGCAGAAAGTAGGCGGGTTTTTCTTGTAGCACTTATTTTTGTTTTTTTGGCCTTCTTGTGCTTTTTGGAGCTAGAGGAAGATCTCACTGGACTGGTGCCTTGGATTTGTGTACTGGAAGTGGGGAGGTTTTGTGTATCCTTGACCTCAGCTTGTACCGCGGTCTCCCCCTGGGAAGGGATTTTGACCAAAGATTTACTTTTAGAGGATAGACTAAAAGTGGAGTTTTTAGTTGAGTTAGCAGTAGCTTCTCTTTGGGTTTTGAGCATAAAGAAAATCTTGCGTGCTGATTTTGCGTAGTGTTTGATCGCCTTCTTGATCTTTCTTCCAGCAGAAAATTTTGCGGGTGTGCCGGAAAGCTTTAAAGTTTCTGGGGAAAACTTCCAAAGCTCCAGAGCATTCCTCGGGCAGCTTTGAGGGCTCTTCTTTCTTTGTGGTTGACTCCAAAGCAGTTGCGGTCGTAGCTTGGGAGTAGTTTGCGGCTGCAAACTCATCTTCCACGGTTTTTATATGGTCCCAAAAAGAAGGGCAGGTTTATTTCAAAGCGAGACAAGAACCATTGGAAGCGGCCTTCTTCTCGTTTGAGGGCTCGCGAATGGGGAGTTTAGAGGCTCTTGAAAGTTTTGAGTCTTCTTTAGAAATGGTCTTTTTGGACCCAAAGCCAAACTTGAAAAATGATCTCATATCTTTCCAATCGAGGGATAATTGTTTCTAAAATTGTTTTTCAATTGATTTAGTATCTCTTACCGTCGATTGAAGGAATCTTCAAAGTCTTTTTAAAGTCAAGTCTTTGTTGTGTCTTTAGTTTGAGTGAAAGAGTAGTAGTCGCAAAAATTTGAGCTTTGAAGAGCGAGCGAAGATTCTTATAATCTTTGGATCACAGAATGGAGTTAGCGAATCTGGATTTTATGATCTGTGAGAATTTAGGCGAGACAAGATGGCATAGAATGTGTTTTCTGTGTATGATTTCAGTGCCACTCAATCCAGGCGATTATTCATTCTGGAACTAATTTAAATAGTCTTTATTATGGATAAACCATGATCTAGAAGGCTAAAAACTTCTTTCTTCAAGTTGCTTTAATATCTGTCCATCTCTCAGAGGTTGAACTCTTGCATTAATAAAGGAGAGTTTTAAAAGCTGAGCTCACATGCTCTGACGAATTTGACGATGGAAAGCGATTCTTAGCTAGATTAGTGTGGGAAGTTTTTTTTCACAAACCTAAGTATATAAATTAAATGTATGATTATCTGCAGGTTTAATTCGAGAAGTGTGAACAAGTGTTGTAAATCTGGGCTCGAGTATGGACCTCGAGTATCTCCTAGAATTTAGGTAACACTCGACCATTCCTCGACGATGAGCGAGGAGGCAAAATTTTCCCACCGAAAATGCGAGAAAGGGGTTTTTTGTTGAGTGGTAAGGTCAGACGGTTCAGATGCAGTCATACAGTGTGAAGGCAAGTACTGCATGCATCTTAGGTAAGTCTGATCCTTTAAGTGATAGAACAGTAACTTATCCTTACAAGGGTAATCAAGGGAATAGGACCAGTCTGGAATCAGACTGTCCGGAGAAGGTTCCCCGGGATAAGATCCACTTTCAAAAGAAAGGTTCCCAGATCCAGAAGAAGATGTCGAGTCTGATGTACTTAAGTGTAGAGTAAAGTACAGTACGCAGTCACCGGATCACGTGTTCAACATTTTTAGAACCATACTGGAAACTAAGAGTGAAGATAGTTAGATAGAATAAGATATCCAGGTGGAGTAGGTTAAAGTCTAGCATAACCGAACCACCTTCCAAAATTATCGATTCTGTAAAGCCTGTGTGTACGTCTGCGCATCTGACTGATCGTCTCACTAAGTTTCAACAACAAGTGAATCATAGAATTTTGGGGGATCCTACGATGCAATTAATATCAAAAATATGATGTTACATTTTGTCCAAGCTGAATATTCTAGATGGAAACTAATACACCATGGGAGGAACACTGAACTTTCAAATACTCATACTCAAAATATATCAGAATTTTTATTTGTGTTATTGAATCGAAGTCTTATTCATTGGGTGATCTTTTGAGTGTGGGAATCTGGGGGCCAGACAAAAATTGTGC
>JAJMAK010000374.1:0-15836 GCA_030572615.1 Metschnikowia lachancei | reverse complement strand
CATGCACACTCACCCTCGGAACTGCAGAATGGCCAAAAAAAAATAAAAAAAATAAATCTTGCGTAAATGGAACAATCGCGCACCGGGTGCAAATCTTTGGGTGTAATAGGCCATAGTCATTCCATAGTCATTCCATGGGTAAACAGCCAACCAGCTTCTTGCATGTTGTGTTTTTGCTGGGCAGAAACTCTCTTCAATATTGGCGAGAAAAAAGGCCAACAATGGTCACAGCGTCTGCCTTTGACTTGGAAAAGGATTAGTTATTTAAAGAGCCTGAAATCCCTTCCTGTGTTGACGGTTTTTTTTTTCTCTCTTCATATTCTTCATAAATCATCCAACAGCTTCACCATGAAACTTACTACTCTCGCTTTCTCCCTCTCCTCAGCTGCCGTATATGCAGCTGCCAATGGCATTGACATTGGCGATGGTAACACCATAGTTGTTCCCGAAGGCAAACATTATGGAAAGGATGGCGTGCAAGATTCCGCCTTTGGCAAAGATAAGCCCACTGGTGTTGAGCAAGCTCCAGAAAATACCAATGTTGTTATAAGACCGGCTGATTCTCTTACCGAAGAAGATAGAAAGAAGATCGAAGCTGCCCCTGAAGATTACAACCCTAGCGGGATATTGGTGATTGGCGATGGCAACACCATGACAATTGCCGAAGACAAATATTATGGAAAGGATGGTGTGCAAGATTCCACCTTGGGCAAAACTATTTCAGAAGAAGACAGAGAGGAGGTTCCTTCAGATCTCCAAAACCTTTCTTCCAACGAAGACATCGTGATTGGAAATGACCAAACCATCTCTGGACAAAAGGTTGACTCTGACGCTTCTGTTGAGGCCATGGACACCACCGAGCCACAGGACGTGGCCCTCCTCGCACGTGGTGCTGCTGGAGTCAGTGCCAAGATCGATGGCTCTCTTGAGCTTAAGCACACCGATGATGGTTCTGCTTATCTTTATATCAAGAACGAGGGCGATGCTAGATTGTTCAACTTGAACGATGGTGTTGCCTCGGTCAATGTCAACGGTAGCGTGAATGTGGTTGGCCACATGGAGGCACATGGCGGAGTTGCTTTGCTTGCTGCTGCAAAGGCCGAAGCTAATGCCGTTGTCAAGCAAAAGCTCCAGTTCAACCCCCAAGGAAAGGTCACCAACGTGCACTTCTATGCTTCTGCCGAGATGACCGTTGGTATTTCTGTCGACGGTCACATTCCTGCTGGAGCCCAGCCTATCGATATCTACAAGAAGGTCAGTGCCGAGGCCAAGGCTGAGGTCAGTTCTGAGGCCAAGGCTGAGGCCAAGGCTTCGGTGTCTTTTTCCGCCGGTGGTTGGACCAACGGTACTGCCAAAATCGTCACCAATTACACCACCTACTGTCCGGAGCCCACCACCATCACCGTCGTCAAGTGTGAGAGTGAAATCTGTCACTCGACAGAGATTGCTGTGGCTTCTGCAACCACTATTACCATCACTGGCGAGTGCTTAGTGGATGCCGAGGCCACCGGAAAAGTTTCTGTTTCTGGTCCTACTTCTGGTCCTGTTCCTGTGGCTGCTGCCGTATCCTCTGCCACCACCAGGGCTGCTCAACCTGCTGCTTCCCTGGTCAGTGCTTTCAACGGTGGTGCTTCCAGAAACGTTGCTGGTGTTGCTGGTCTTGCCGGAATCATCGCTTTGTTGATCTAAGCCAAGTATATTGTCTGGTCTTTCAATAGGTTAAGAGATGTTGCTTTTCTTGTTGTTGGCAGAGTTCTCTTTTTCGCTTTATAATTTCGGTCACCGTCCACTGTGAAGTTTGTTTGTTGATTTAATTAATAAATTTTTTGTTTTCTTTTGCTTGTAGAGTATCGAGGTCTTTGAATATTTCGAAAAGAAGACACAGGAAAAGTCTTAGTGAGCAGAACATGGGCTCGAAAGGCAGGTCGTATTTCAAAAATCACCGGCAAAATCATGGGATTCCAGCTTTTTGGGTACTCACCAGAGTTAATTTGACTGATTTGGGGGTTAAAAATGGCGAAAGAAATATATCTCTGGAACCAGTTGAAGCCACCCCATGAATAAATGCCTTTTAGGAAAGATTCAACCAATTGCGACTGAATCCAACGGGAGGTTAGGCTAAGTTTATTCAGAAATGCTTATTTTCAGTCTGCTGTAAGGGGTCAATTTTGCTTTACCTTAGTTGGCGTCATAATGTAACCACCACCTCAAAATTTGAATGTCCATTTGTGTTTGTTTTGCACCTTGTGGATCATCTAACACCAGATCCCCAGACGTAGTACTCCAAAAAGTGCCATCACCTCATTCCTAGTGGGCCATTATTTCACAAAATGGACATTCATTCAATTTCTCACTCAATAAAAAGCTCTGATTTCACCAACCCTTATACCCATAAACCCGATCTGAGATTCACCTTATACGGTTCCCCGAAACAAAAGACCATCTTTAAAGTCTTCAAGTACTTTCATGGCTATCACTCCATACTCAGAAACCGAACATGATCCATGATTATCAGAAGCCCTTGATTTATCCGAAGATTCTGCAGATATGGCCAATTTCAAGGCAAGCTGAATCATTGCAATGCCAGATATCCTTGAGTTTTCGACTATTTCCTGAACATGGCTGAGACCGAGCGCATCTTTGACACTCTTTGTAAGAAGCACAAGCTGATCTCCTGGTAATACCTTCCATTTATACTCGTGTAGAGAACGTGACATTTCTATCAAGTTTTTCTCATGGTACATGCCGGGATCATCGCAATCATTTGCCCCTTTACCGTGTTCCAAGAAGTCTCTATCAAGGAGCCTGGAAGGAGGGTGGGTGATGTGAATAATCTTTCCATCTCGATACAATCCGGCCCACATCGACCCCGTCGTGAATACAGTCAAGGAATTATCAGTATTAATCACACCAAAAATCGCCTGAAAAGCCCCCTTTTGCAAATCACGAGAGAAACTTTTCCTATAAGCTTGGAGCATCAACTCCTTGGCTCTCCACCCACCAGAGGGTTTCTCTCCAAAAAGGGTGCTTGCTAGATCACACAAGGTTTGCAGTAAGTGTTTGAAACCTCCATCTGAACGATATTTTGCTTCACCAGTAGCTATCCCAAACGCAAAAGACTCGCCATTATTCAGCCTTGTGATAAACAGGCTACCTTTCCAGTGATTTTCCTTGCTGTTATAAACAAAACTGGATCCCAAATCCGCCAAAACCTCAAGGTTTTCTTTGGCCACAGTTTGAATCGCATTGGTTTCCGTTAAGGTGGCTTGGGTCTTGGTTTCCTGTTTATTTTCAGACGTATCATCTTTTCCATCTAAATTCACACTGCTGGCATACGCATCAATGTGACTTGGACAAGATTTATCCTTTTCAGCACGATTTGGAGTTAAACAACACACACATATCCCGTTACTACCCATGGAAAGATACCCCGGAAACAAATTGGCTTTTCCCATTGAGGTATAGCCCGAGACCAAAGAATTGCAAAACAGTACATAGTGATCAGACTCTTCTTTGGAAGATTTGCAGATGTCACTTTCTTTGGGATATTCCAGACTTTCGTCCTTTGCGCGAGACACGTCGCAATGTGATATTTTTTCCTCGGCATCATCACAGAGATAAAACATCTTATTGGAATGGTCTGGAGAATCAGAGTCATGTGGGGAGTCCGAGTCAATTGAAAAACCCAAATCACCTGAAGGATAATCTCTCAAGGAGTCTTCAGGTACACATCTGCTACTGGCCCCATGAGTTTGCTCAACGTTATCTGTTTTATGGAAATTCCAATCAAACGGAGACAAATTTTCCGAATTTGCTGAACCAAAGCCCTCATCGTTCGCCTGTTCATCAGACAGAACCGCCACCATGGAACCAGAATGAAACTCATCAGGTACCTCGCTTACTAATGCAGTCAAATCGTCTGATTTTCTCATCTTCCAAGGATGCTCCGATGAAGTTGCAGCAGGAAGCACATCGGGATCTAATTTATGGCCATTTTTTATCGTTGGCTCACAATTTGTGGAAATTAGAACCCCACAACTTCGAAGGATTAGAGCAGAAATTATCCATAAAACCAGGAACTTCATTTTGGAAAAAGGCGTTGAAACCCGGTAAAATCATGGAAAAGATCTCATTTTGCTTTATAGTGGTTGATAAAGCCCGAGAAAAAGCGGCCAGTGCTCGTTTAGCACCGAGCCTTTGAGGCATTTTGAAGCAACACAATCAGAGGCATTCTTTCCAAGATGCACATCCTCCCTATTGTGTTTAATGTGCGTATTGTCTTGGAGTGTCTTTACACTGAATAGCCGAGGCTAGAATGAAACCATACTGCTTCTTTTGGATAAAAAAGAAAAATGCCACGATTCATAAAGCGCCATGTGGCACAAGTAGTTGAAACCCCAAAGACAGTAAATATAGAGAAGAGCGCAAAGAACAAAGCAAGACGAGAATACTTGGCAAATGTCGGAGAAGTCTAAAAAGCACAAGATTTTTCCCAACCAGAGAACACATTTTGCAGGAAAAAGGAAGCTCTCTATCGAATTTCCATCGAAATACGCTTACCGCCAAACCCGTGGCTATGCACGGAGGAATCTTTAAGCCAACTGGAACAAGTCACGTGACCCAAACAATGGCGATATCATGTAATCGTTTCGAGCCTTCTCCCGCTCTTAATAAATATGATTTGTGCGTCTCATAGAGTTCACGGGTTCACCATAGACAACTCAAGCGAGCTCTGTACGGAACTGAAACAACTTCCACTGATGAATAATGCACGTTTATGTTTGATGAAAGGGGATTTCAGGGCAACTGTTCATGGTTGAGACTACGTTAGCCTCTCTCATTCCACTGTGCTTGATCATTGTGCGATGAAAGTTTAAGGGGACCAGGCCCTCTTGTGGCGACCCATCGAGCGTCTCTACACTTTTGGAAAAAAATAATTCATGAATTAAAGTGAGTGCCAGAAAAAAAGCATTCCGAAAGTGAAACGAGAAATGAAACGAAAGGTAAAACGAAAAGGGTGAAATATCAAACCTAGAGAGCAAACAAGATGAGGATAAACAAAACAAGGCTCATGCAGGCACTAATGCCTATTTTACCACTACTGGCACCATTAGCAAAGTCAATTAATCTGGGAATACCCGTGAGACTTCTGGTGTTAGAGCTGGAGCCCGACTCACCAGTCCCGCTCACGGTACTCGAATAAATCGTGCCGGAGCCGATGACAACAGTGCGGGTGACCTCACTGGTACATAAGGAGTTGTTTTCACAAGTGCAAGTCACTGTTTCGACCACAGTTGTTCTTCCAGCTAAGATGTTGCTAAGGATGACCTGACCGATTTCGAGACGAGAGTTAGCAGAAGTCGGCACCGTAGCTGGAGTGGTGTAAATGCTTTCACCAACTTGATCACCTGTTGTAACAGTTCTTCCACTCAAGATGTTGCTAAGGATGACCTGACCGATTTCGAGACGAGAGTTAGCAGAAGTCGGCACCGTAGCTGGAGTGGTATAAATGCTTTCACCAACTTGATCACCTGTTGTAACAGTTCTTCCACTCAAGATGTTGCTAAGGATGACCTGACCGATTTCGAGACGAGAGTTAGCAGAAGTCGTCACCGTAGCTGGAGTGGTATAAATGCTTTCACCAACTTGATCACCTGTTGTAACAGTTCTTCCACTTAAGATGTTGCTAAGAATGACCTGACCGATTTCGAGACGAGAGTTAGCAGAAGTCGGCACCGTAGCTGGAGTGGTAGAAATGCTTTCACCAACTTGGTCACCTGTTGTAACAGTTCTTCCACTTAAGATGTTGCTAAGAATGACCTGACCGATTTCGAGACGAGAGTTAGCAGAAGTCGGTACGCTTGATGGGGTAGCATAGCTGCTCTGACCAACTTGGTCACTTGAGGTAACAGTTGTTCTTCCACTTAAGATGTTGCTAAGGATGACCTGACCGATTTCGAGACGAGAGTTAGCAGAAGTCGGCACCGTAGCTGGAGTGGTAGAAATGCTTTCACCAACTTGATCACCTGTTGTAACAGTTCTTCCACTTAAGATGTTGCTAAGAATGACCTGACCGATTTCGAGACGAGAGTTAGCAGAAGTCGGTACGCTTGATGGGGTTGCATAGCTGCTCTGACCAACTTGGTCACTTGAGGTAACAGTTGTTCTTCCACTCAAGAAATTGCTGAAGCCAATCTGACCAAAATCAAAACGTGAGGAGGCAGAAGTCGGTACGCTTGATGGGGTTGCATAGCTGCTCTGACTTTCTTGGTCACTTGTAGAAGTTCTTCCACTCAAGAAATTGCTGAAGCCAATCTGACCAAAATCAAAACGCGAGCTAGGTACCGTTGTTGGAGTAGTATAACTGCTCAGGCATTCTTCGTCACTTGTAGCAACAGAAGTTCTTCCACTCAAGAAATTGCTGAAGCCAATCTGACCAAAATCAAAACGCGAGCTAGGTACCGTTGTTGGAGTATTATAACTGCTGTGACCAACTTGGTCGGTTGTGTCTGTACAGATCGTTCCAGTTGTGGTAGTGGTGCGAGTTTTACGACCTCTGTGACCCTTGCGACCTTTATGACCAACAGCGGACTTTTCTTCAGTTGTCGTGTGAGTGAAACCAAATTGATTGATCTGGACACCAGTATCAGTTGATATTCCACTAGTTGGAGATGTGAATCCGAATTGCAAAACCAGAATTCCGGAAGCAGTAGATGATGTTTCGTGCGCAGAATCTGTGAACCCAAACTGGCCCACTTCCACTGGGGTTGCTGATACGTTATTGGAGAAGGTTTCCCCCGAACTAAAGTTGAAAGCACCAAAAGCTTCAACACTAGCCAGTGAGTAGGTGTATGGTGTGGAGATCGCAGAGCTATAGGAAGAGCTCCACGTGTCGTCGGAACTTGCAGCCATGACAGGAGCAAGTGTAATAAAACGAGCGAAAAGCATGAGCAAGAGAACGAATGACATTTTTGGAAAAGGACGTCTAAGTTTTTGAGCCCAAATGCGAAGGAAAAAACAATAACAAGTTAACAAAAAAAGAAGAAGAGGTAGCGGCATTGGAAGTATTTGGCCTGGTATTTATACCCCCTTTTTTATGGGTCTGACCTTTTCTTTTTGGTGAAGGAAAAAAGAATTATTCTCGTTTTGCAGCCATTTTTTAATATCGGCATAGAATCTAGCACGGCTGCTTTGTTCTGCAGTGAGTGCTATTTCTTTTTTTTTTTTTTTTTTTTCTTTTCTGGGGTGACGTTTTGGTGGGATCTTCCTTTTCATACAAATATGCAAAGACCCCTCTCATCCCGTCTCACACCAAGGGAAGAATAGAAGATGTTTTTTATTATCTTCCTCAAGGTCATGTATGGTCTTTTTTATTTTATCTGAAAAATACCCACAAATCGGAAATCCATCCCTCATAGATTTACCATTTCACTCAGGGTATGAATACTTTCGGGGTGGGGAGTGGGAGGTTGATTCCGAAACCTCATTCATTCGCACGACCAAAGGAGCAGCGGGGTAATTTCTAAGCCCCCATCATTCTGAACACCCCCTTTTTGGATAGAAATCCTGTTTCGAAAAAAGGCGGGGAAGCTCCTCAGAATTTATCAGATTTGCAACGCTTTTATATAAGATCTACGGCAAGTAATCTTTTTTTTCTTCTTCTTCGTTCTTTTAACGGCTGGCGGCTTGTATGATTTTTTAAAAAACCGGACCAGACTAAACTTTCCAAAATAAGAAACTTCCCCCATCGAGTTTGAATATCTTTATAACCTGAAATCTTTCATAAAAAAAAGTGTCTGGTGGAGGCAACCAATACACGAATTTACAGATTTGGACCAAATTGGCGACGCGCGGTTGACACAAAGAGCGCCAGGCTCCCCCAAAAATAACATTCTATTTCTGTGAAACATATTGTTTGGCATTTAAGGAGGCTGAATAACCGAAAAACCTTTGTTTTTGGAAAAAAGACTTATCACGAACGTTTCCTTGTTTGATCTAGAAATGTCTCCACCGGGTCGGGTTTGTGACAAAGACGATGCTTGTATATCTTAGCTACAAGATCCTGGCTATCCCTGGCTATCCCTGGTCATCCCTGGTCATCCCTGGTTATCCCTGGTCATCCCTGGTTATCCCTGGTACCCCAAGTTATCCCTGGTACCCCAAGTTTTCACTATGGCCAATCCGTAAGAGAATTTCCCAAAATAAACTCCAGGTGTTGACAGCAATTTTACTCTTTGGGATATCCGCTAAAGAGGCTTACAAGGGTGACGCGCGCTAACGTTATCGCGTTCATGTACCATACACAAATGCTTTAGGGGCTTGCGCTAAGGAAGGGAAAAAAGTAAAGAAGAGAAGTTAAATTCTCGATTAAATGTGGGTGTACTATTTCTGGACGGGTGGATCTTATTTCGCAGAGTGAATCCTGGTTTTCGGATAGGGGTAATTTTGGAGCTTATGGTTAATTCTCATTAAGCCTTTGCTTCAAATCATATTAAAGGGGGGTTGTCTCAGTCAGTGTGGGTCAAAATTAGTAAAGTGCGAAATTTAGCGACAAATATTTTGAGCTATATTTTGATATTTTTACCATTTACTAGATGTCGATTCTGACTCGGGGCAACGCTATCAAAATAATATATCCTCATATATCGATTCGATATATGTAAAAAACTAGGCTATGACCAGGTGCTTCAGCCCTCGCTACAAGCAACGACTAGCGTGTTCAAATGGCATCGGCAGCCCGAGTTTAGGCCTGGGCACCACTTGGAGGTACTAGGACGAACAAAGGAGCGCATTCGATGCGAAGCTGACCAGAGAGCACCGGCCCAAACCACCAGGATAGTGGGTGTCTCACAGCAGGGAGAGAGACACCAGTGATCAGTAGGTTCATTGTCTACTACGCTGAATGGTAGCCAAATGGCTAACGAGCTCCCAAATCAGCAGACTCGCGCAAGAAATTTGGGCAATCCCACTTGGACTTTCGCGATATACAATGAACCACCGTTGATGGTATAGGCCAAACTCGAGGACAAGAGAGGAAAGTTTTACGTTGTTTTTAGTTAGCTCACCAAAAACCATGACTCGATCCGAGTACGATCAGAATTTTGGCCATTATCAAGGCGAGAGGCTTATTCAGAGATTAATTGAGCATCCTCGATGATTCTTCATTCCAGTGAACGGAGAGAATGTTCAAGATAGCGTAACGGCTGGTGATATCAGTGGGGTCCAAATTTCTGGACAAGTGTGCGAAATTGTTCTTTTGTGTTTTTGTTGAAAGAGGCTCAGAATAGAGCTTTACTAGAGAGTCTGTGCTGTTTAAGCGTGATATGTCCGGCTGAATCGGACTCTTGACAAAGTGCCCGCTAATCAAGGAAAATGGATGTTTTAGATACAAAATTCAGGGAGTCACATCCCAGGCAGCCTTTACGAACCCAAATGGCGATTTTGGAAGTGGGTTCTACAATGACCATAACTTCCATTACTCTTATACAATCCACGCCACTTATTGGTTACGTTGATGCCAAGAACGGAGGAGGCTGGGCCATGGAAAACAAAGAGCTCGTAAACAATTTAGTGAGGGGCGTGGCCAATCCTTCTGAAGATGATGAAAATTTCCCTGTTTCAAGGCTGTTTGATTGGTTCCAAGGAATTCGTGTTCCAAGGGAGTCTTTGAGAGTGCAGACGGAAAAGACCCTTTACAACGACAATGTCATTGTTCCCAAGGAAATCGTCAACAATAAGGTCTCGGGAATTTTGTCGAAAATAAGGTTGATTACGGAACTTACTTCGGTCTGGATCCGGAATATATCCATGGTATTCAGATGATCCCCATGACGGCTGCTTTGGGTCTGGTGAGAAGTTCAGTATTTGCCCAAGAGGAATGGACCCAGGTACTCAGTAATGTGATGCCTGAAGGTGGCTGGGCAGGTATTTTGAATGCGAACCGGGTTCTTTTTGCTCCGTCAGCCTCGTCAGACTTTTCTGCCCGGCCCGACTTTGATTTCCATAAGAATTTGGATGGTGGCCAGAGTTTGGCCTGGGCTTTGGCTTTTACGGCCCCATTTAAAAATGAGGTCGAGTAAAGCCGGAAATGATGGTTCTGTAGGTGATGGTGGTCGGGTCCGGGTCGATGTCTGAAAAAACACTTTTACGGAGAGGCATTCCCGAGAGGAGGACCAGCTCCACCTGGCTTTCAAAAATAAAAACAAAAATATCGAGAATACATTTTAGTTCGATACCAGTGTAACTAGATATAGTAGTCGATATATTCATTCCAATCAACACTGGAGGACTCAGTAAAGTACATAGACCGGATCACGTGTTCAATATTTCAAGGCATTTCACGGCATTTCACGGCATTTCACTGCTTTTTGGGGTGCCTGTGACCAGTGTTGTTAGTTGTAATAGTGAATGGGCATGATATATTAACAATATCAATAACGTCAATGATACTATCCACATTTTTAGTATAGTAAAGACTGTATCAATATAGTTAAACCCAGACACCACGAACAATAAGGCCCAGCTGTCAATGCAACTTTGGGCACACGCGTCGGTGGTAGTTACTAGTCACAAGGTGCCAGAATGAAAGTAACAGCCAGAGACGCTCTTTCAGGGGTTCATTTTGGAGTTCATTTTGGTAGTTAAATGAAGGGGTTAAATGAAGGGGGGTCTGAAAATAATGTATTGACGTGTCTGATTTATATGACGACGGGGCCATATTAGCATCGGCATAGTTTAGTATAACATAGCGATAAGTGGTAAATATCCCAGGCCAAAAAAAGAAAAATCACATTAAGTTTTCGCGGTCAAAATTGACAAATCCTTAAGTAGCATCTCTGGGGTACCAATGCTGCAATAATTTGTCCTCATTGGTCATTGGCCAGTCCACTGCAACTCAATGTTGGCAGGGTGAGGGTTTTACCAGTGAAAACCATAACCTTGGTACACACACGACTTGACGTCCACCATGAAAATATATCACGATGCGACTATCAAGCGGGCTTCCCTTTTCCCTCTTTAACCTTTAAGTGAATTTTTACATAGGATTAGATACACAGGTGGACGTACGCTTATATAATCAAGCGGAACCACCTCTGAACTATCGGCATCCTGTAAAAGCGAAACGCATCTAACTAATTGTTGTCATACCATTCCAACACTCAATACAGTAGTACCTCTGTAAGCCGGTGATGTTATTAGACGGAACCTCGTTTACACGGATACCTGTTTTCTCTAAAAGACGGATGTTTTGAAACTTAAAGGGGTTTTGTTTTTGGATTTCATGACGAAATATTACCCGAATAACACCCGAGACACTCTGAGTTGCCCCAAAACGTCGAAAAAAGCCAGCAGACTCGTCACAGATCATTGCCCTATAAAAGTCGCAAGTTTCTCGTGATTTTTGGAAATTTTGTAGCCAACGCGAACCTCCATTGCTGGCACCATGGGAAACGCCAAGCGACCTATGGACAATGAAAAGCGGTCTTTGAGAAAGAGATAAAATTGCTCTCAAAAGAAATTGGGCTTGGAGTAAGGCGATCATAATACTTCACTAAGAATCGATTGAAAGCCGCAAGCAATTAACATTGGAGAACACCGGACGGAGAACACAATCTCCTCTGTGCGTTAGAAGGCCGAACAACGTTGCCAACTGTTCTCGGACCCCAACGGACATTACAACCCAAATTCAAAATGCTTGCAACCGCTCCCTTGAATTGATCTATTTTTATATCATTGAAATCGATCGGGACAATGAAAGTGTGCTGGGTGAAGAGGATTCTACGCAGTTGCTGCTCATTTGTTAAGATGAATACTCCACGACTATGCTGCTTGATTGTCTGGATGAGGAGGGTCTTACTAATGTGACAAGAACGCATTCTAACTTTTTCAACTAGAAAATTCAATTATTCCTACATCATTTAGACGACTACTTTCAAATCATACAGCTGTGTATCAATCCAAATTGAAATCAAGCAAGCATCAATATACTTAATATTTCCTAATTAGGAAGGAGGTTTGTTTATATGCAAGAAAACCTGGTTAACGCCATAAGCCGGACAAATATCATGCAAGAGATCAATCCGGCTTATAGAGGTATTACTGTAGCTCGGGAAACACTTGAACTCCCCAATAAATGGTAATTCACAGCAAAAAAATAGTCCTAACTATATATTACCTTATTGCCAAAATAATAATATAAATTAATATCACCCAAAAAATAATATCACCCAAAAATATTATCCGCAGTTGAATGTCCCATAATATAGTTAATGTCCCTGGTCCCATAACGAATACCACCTGTGAGGTTATGCGCCTTGAATTTGATACAAATATGGAAAGATCCCCTGAGCTCGACCACCTATCACTTGATACAAATTTCTGGATCGTTCTCCAACCCGAGCTTACAATGGATATACTTCTTTAGATTCTATCTCTGATGAACACTTTTACAGAAGCAGTCTAATTGAGGAAACTTCTTCTGGCCAACACAAGAAAGGGGATATCCACGTGCCCTTAGGTTGATCTCCGTTCAAATGGTTCAAATGGTCCTTGTGTTTTCACGACAGTGCCATAAAAACAGAAATATATTCACTGATTGCAATCTGCCATGAGTCGCTGGGTTTTATTCTCGTGTTAACCTGTGGGTCTGATTTTACCCTGAAAGACATACCCAAACGTCCGAAGCAAACACCCCACGCGTTTCACATACCGAGGCCCAATCGGGGTTTTAAAGACGCTTGCATCCCCGCAATGATTCAGTTTTCTCTGGCCATTTAACCACGTGGCATGTGTGCAATGGTGTGGCCAAATGTTCCTACGAAAATCTACGGTCCCGAAATACTTCGGTGCGGGGTCTCTGGCCCCCAGAAAAAAACACCCGACTACAACTAGAACCACCTATCAGACAAGATGCGTGGAAAAATTCCTGAAAATTCCTGAAAATAAACTTGGATAGCAATCCAAGGGATTGGCCTTTTTGGGATATCTCCGCAATAGGGGCGTGAAGCGTGACGCGCAGCGTTAAAATTTTCACCCTCTCACCGCACTTCCGAAGAGACAGACACGGAGATAACCTGCAGAAGGAAAAAAAAGTTTTTGTGCTTACAAATTTTGTGCAACACTAAACAAGAATGAACGTCATACTGCATATAAAATGATGTTTTTTCTTTTTATTATTATTATTTTTGATCGGATGTGTTTGTCTGAACTTACCGAAAGCTTAACGTTCAATGGAGTCATATCCCTTCCCCGCTTCCAAACATCATAAAAAAGGACTCTTCCAAATACCTCAGGTAAGGTAAATTTATGATTTCTGGTGTAATCTGAGGTGTTTTCAACCCGGTTGAGCAGTTTTTCAGATATTTACTTCCGTCACCCAAGCTCTCCAGGTTTGATGCGAAATTTTACTTCTTAGAGAAAAAAAGAAAAAAAAAAAATTATAACATAAGAAATTTGTGTGACTAAGCTTGAAGTCAAAATCCAAACCATGCATAAAAATGTTACCCAGAATGAGTACCCGGGAAACCGGTAAACACCACGGACTTTATCCAAAAAGGGATATGGGTATGCAGGTATACCTGCATAATATTCAACCGGCAGAAATCTCACAACTTGTTTTTGAAGAATCTCTTGTTAAGTCATGATATTTTGTGTGAAATGATGGGACAAAAAAGGAACAGAATAGAATTTATCAATTGTTGGATTACTTGAAAATCTTTTCGTGTTATCCTGGAAAAAATACCGGTACTCCACCGAACCCTGAAACAAAGTTTGCAGTGACGCATCACCTTTGCGGATCACGCAACTACACTATCGTTTCGAGTGTTTCGGAGATTGCACGAAACGAGAAATGCAATGTAACTCGGCCATGACCGATTATTGCTGTTTCTTTCAGATTCCTCGATATATAAACCTGGTCAATCTCCCCGTACTTGTCTTTTGAAATCCATTCATTTTATCATCCTTCCCCCAGATCTTAGATAAATAAAACCCCCTACAAAAATGTACCCAGAAACCTTTGAAGCAGTTGGAGTCCTTGACTACGACGACTGGTTAAACCCTAAGAGATTTGAGTACAAACCACAGGAATTCAGAGACTACGACGTTGATATTGAAATCATTGCCTGTGGAGTGTGTGGATCTGATATTCATGCTGCACTGGGAAATTGGGGCCGTCCTTACGCTCCATTGGCCGTCGGGCATGAAATTGTTGGAAAAATCGTCAAGATTGGACCAAATGCCAAAAAGGGCTTGAAATTGGGCGACCGTGTTGGAGTTGGTGCTCAAGTCGACAGCGATGGCACTTGTGTTGCATGTGAAAAGAATTTGGACAGCAACTGCAGAAAGCAAATCACCACCTACTTGAGTACTTACCCTGAATCAGGCGTCAACACTATTGGTGGTAACGCTTCGCACATCAGATTGAACTCCAAGTTTGCCTTCAAGATCCCAGATTCCTTGGAGACTGAATACGTTGCACCTCTTCTTTGCGGTGGCATCACTGGTTTCTCTCCACTTTTGCAAGCCAAGGTTGGAAAGGGTTCTAAGGTGGGTGTGTCAGGAATTGGTGGAATTGGCCACATGACCATTCTTTTTGCCAAGGCTATGGGTGCAGAAGTTTATGCTATTTCTCGTTCTCACGCTAAGGAAAAGCTTGCCAAAGAACTTGGTGCTGACCACTTCTGTGCCACCGAAGACGAAGACTTTGTTGAAAAGTTTGGTGACACCATTGATCTTTTGGTGAACACCAGTAGCTCTTTCAAGGGTTCGTCTTTCGAAAAGACTTTGACTATGATCAGACCAAGAGGAAAGATGATCTTCATCACTGCCCCTCCAGCAGATGAAGCCTTAACACTTGCTCCTTTCCCCTTGCTCATGAACAATTTGTCTGTCCAAGGATCTGCTATTGGACCAGTTGATGAGATCGAATACATGCTTGAGTTTGCAGCTGAACACAACATCAAGCCATGGGTCGAGACGGTTGATATTTCCGAGGAGAACTTGGGTAAGACCTGGAAGAGGGCCGATGAAGGTGACGTTAAGTTCAGGTTCACCATGGTTGGCTACGATAAGTTTTTCAAGAAGTAAATAGGATGGATTGATGTAAATACACTTTTATAAATGATTTATACTGTTAGTAAATGACCGCCATAGATTTTTCTTGTATGGGATTGGTGTTAAGTACTAGAAAGATATTGCTTGTTTGTATGCTACAGTACGACTTTGAATTTTGGGGTGAAGGCGTAAGAATATATATATATATATATACTGTACCCAACAATATGCCGAGCCACCCAGACACCGAGCCACCCAGACGCGACACGCGTTTTATTTTTCGAACAACAAGTTTAAAAGCCCATAATCATGCCATTATTTCCCGAATTAGTCCCAGATAATTTAGGAGATCAAGAATCTCTTATTCTTTTAGCAGTTGAAGAAAAACAAAGGGATCCAACTTTATCGGTCCGCGATTTAACAAAGCGTTTTCAGATGGCCCGCAGCACGCTTCAGGCTCGCTTGAACGGACGACAAAGCAAGCAGGAAGTGTCTAAAAACAAGCAGTAAATGACGCCAATTGAGGAGGATTCATTGAAGAAATGGATACTCTACCTTAACTGTGTGGGTGTGCCTCCGCAGTATCCGGCTGTTCGAACAATGGCAAATCAAATCCTCGCAGCCCGCGGAACGAGGCCACCACCGACAATCGGGAATAATTGGCTATCGAGATATTTAAAGCGGACCCCTGGACTTAGGAGTAAGCTTGCTAGACCCGGTGACTATATCCGTGCTTATTGTGAGACACCAGAAGAATTCCTGGATTGGTTCGATCGGGTAGA
>JAJMAK010000373.1:0-15219 GCA_030572615.1 Metschnikowia lachancei | reverse complement strand
TCAGCCGAGGGTTCGCTGCCGGGCGAAAATTAAGGTTTGGAAGGAATCTCCCGTTCATAAACTTTTGCAGATCCATAATGTTCATAGCTGCAAATATGAAAGTTCATCATTGAAGGAAACCGATTTCTGAAGTATCAAAGAAATGTACCTTGACAAGAAAATCTTCTCATTGTAAATTCTCGTTCCAGGGTTATAATATGAGTATCTGTGTCGGCAACTCTTAGGTCCCGTGCTTGGGATCCCATTGAGAAGAGCTCCGAGCTTTCGTGAATGGACACTCATATGCTCTTTTGTTTTGCGTAAACACATTGTGGTATGTAATACCCAATGTTTAATAGACCCCCTTCTTTTAGTACTGCAACATAGGAAACATTAGATTTACACGTGTATTTGGGCTAACTCTACTCCGCCATAGACTCCCAAACACCCCGGGATCTACTTTTTACTAGTGTCGACAATGAGTAATGAAGTGCTCTTGGAAGACAACCATAAGGTGGTAAGTTTTTCACAATTTACAAGAGTTTTAGGTCTCATAGCTTTGCATTACAACCAAAAAGGTATCAAATGCAGTCGCCTTGATGGAAGAATGAACCAGGAAATAAGAACAGAGGCAATTGATTTGTTCAGCAGCCAAGGAAAGAGCCCAACGAAGGTATTTATACTACTGGGATGAGCCGGAGGTTTAGAACTAAACTTGGTTCATGCGGATACGACGATTTTGCTTGATAATGACTGGAAACCTCAGATGGATCTACAGGCGGTAGATCGAGTGCATCGGATAGGTAAAAAAGACCGGTAAAGATTCTTCGCTTTGTGCTTAGGAATACAGTTGAAGAGCTTTTGATTATGAAAAGCTTTAACAAGAGGGCATTGGAAAGAATGGTCATCGAAGTGGGTCAATTCCAATTAGGGCGAATGACGAAACAGCTAGCAGCAGAGAATATTGACATTTCAACAATTGATTCGTTCAGCTCTGTGCTTGAATTGGAAAAGTGCTTGCATCTACACGAACCTGGCGCAAGCATCCTCATTTTCAAGACTAACCCAGTACTCTTGGGTCAAAGTGAAAACTCGAAAAGCACGTTGATGCCAGAGGAAATGGACGAGTTGATGGACTTCTGTTTGGAGTGTTACCAGGGGGGACCCCGCACTTTTGCTGATATTCTTCAAGGAAAACCATTATTAACGTTGGTGTCAAGGGAAAACTTCTTTAGCTTGCGGTAACTGTTCAGCTTTATCAATTCAGAAGCAATGTCTGCAAAATTAAGCCCTTCAACGTATACTTGGTTAAAGTAATGCTAGAGAATGTTCCAGTACATTGAAATTCGCCATGGAATGAAAAGACTCCAACCTCAAATGACCCAAAAGCTAGGTGAGATACGGTAGAGTCGCACAGTGTTTTGGAAGCCGGGGAGTTCCCGTAGCCGCCACGTAGCCGCCACGTCACCCGTCAATTTTCCAACAAGCCAAGGAACAAGGTTTTTATTACAGAAAACTTGTATCCATGTTCGTTCAACAGAAACTATATAAAAGCATAGACTCTCCAGATATTCGAGGTATCGGCTCTTATCATCGTTCTGTCACCCTTAAGAATGGAAACATTACTAATAGTAAACAAATGGCAGAATTGGCTACATACTAAACCCCGTATAAGAAGCAATACCCCGCCAAAATCGCACCTGGTGCAACGTGCCATCGTTATAACGGGGTGGGCTCTTTGGGTTCAAGAAGGGGAAATCGAGGTCCCGTTTTCGTTTTTAAACTTCAAATTACAAAGTTTTTTTTGAGATTCTCAACTACTGTGACATAATCTTACACCACCTTACCTAGCTACCTTACCTATACAGCTACATTACCTATACAGCTCATACAATTATACCGTCTCGGGGTGTGAGGTTGCTTTACTTACCATGAACATTTCTTCAAGCAGGAAATTAAAAGGAACAACCTTCAAACATTCCTTCCATCTTTAATGTTTCACTCAACCAATTATATCGGCCATTCATGCTGTGATTTGAAAAATGCAACAATATAAATATGCACCAAGGTCCCTAGACTCTCACTCAAACAATCTCATCTCAGATGACTTACTCATAATAGCAGGTGCAATTAAAAACCCATGCCATTATAGGCAAGTTGCTAAGAATCAAGGTAACTAGACTTTGAAACCCTTACAGTCCCAAAATCACCAAAACCATAACCCACGCACATGCTTTTACCGATTTTCATACCCTGGCCCATTTCTCCACCCACAAGTCACGTGACCGTCGTCTCATCTCCCTGGTATAAATATTCACACAAACGCCAGTCAAGTTGCTAAAAATCAAGGTAGCCAGACTTTCAAACCCTTAAATTCCCAAAATCACCAAAACCATAACCCACGCACATGCTTTTACCGATTTTCATACCCTGGCCCATTTCTCCATCCACACGTCACGTGACCGTCGTCTCATCTCCCTGGTACAAATTTCAACCTAAAGTGCCGGACACTACCCAGAATACAGGCCCAGACGCAGTTTGTGAAAACACCAAACCACTCTAATTACCCAAATTACCCACACTTCAAACTGCTGAGGGTAAATCCACATCATGACTTCTCCGCACACCGACGCGTCGCAAACCCAGTCGCCGCAGTCGTACCTCTACACGTGTTTAGCATCAAACCATCTAGGCGATGCCGCAGCCACTGTGATCTCGACATTGATCTCATACGGACGGTCCAGTGCACGAGAAATCAGCACAAAAACCAAGCTTTCGCCCAAGCAGGTGCGTAGTGCATTAGTGTCGTTGATCCAGCTCAACAGTGTTCAATATTGGACGGAAAAAGGCGCCAATGGGCCTTCAACGGTGTACTACCTGTTCAACAGTAGAGGTATGGATGTGCTCTTGCATGCTGGCGACATAATCACTCATGTGAAGGAGAAATATGGTGAGGATTCCGCCGAGGCTATTCAGAACATCATTGAGAACGGCAGGATTGCCGTCAAGGATTATATTGGGTCGTTTGAAGACGAGCAAACCAGGCTCGACAAGATGTCCATCATGGTGCGCTTATATAATGATGGGTGGCTCCGCAGACTGCAGGTTTTCGAGTTCCATCCCGTGGAGGATTTGTGGAACAAGATGTACCAGGAGACTCTAAAGGCAATGCCGCGATCCGCTACCACCAGTGAGGTGAAACGTGTGGCGGAGGCCAAGGAGAAGACCAAGCTAAAATTCTCCGAGCTCTATGCTTCAGGAAACGACTCCAAAGACGTGCTTTTCGTCGAAGGCGGCCTCTATAAACTACGCCCCGACATTTCCGTCACATTGAACTTGGCCCGGTATGAAAAGGCCATGCGTTCGCGATCTTTTGTTGCGTTGGCAAACCTGAGACTAGGCCTTGTCACTTCACTGATCTATGCCGCATGCTGCTCTTTGATTGAACAGAAGTCTCCAGATTTACACCACCGTTTCTTCGACATTACCGGCTTGATTGTAGATCCTGAAGAAGAGCAGATGTTTTTGCGGTCCATTGAAAATGCTTTGGTCGACAACAAAGCCACCATTTTCTCCATCAGAGATGTTGCGCGAGCATTGCCTAGTAACTTGGACTTGCGCAACTCCATCTTGACACAAAACTTTCTTAAACCAAACAAACGTGCCAGCTCTGCTGTAGATGATCACCCATCGAAAAAAATCAAGCTTGAGGACGGAACTGAAGCTGCTGACCCTCAATCAGTCCCCGAGCTAGAAAATGCCGAAGAATCTTTCGATTTTGGTCCTTCTGAAGGCTCGGTAGACATGCATTCGGAAACATTGATTGCTGAGCACATGCGTCTCTTGTCGTTGAGCAAGATACCCTTTGTTTCGGAGATCGGCCCGGGTTCATACACCATCCCGTTCTTGCAGGTGTCCAAATGTGTGAAGCAGTACCACTACGACGCGCTTATCAAGACCACGTTGGGCCCCAATGCGCTCCGAGTGCTCAAGTGCATTAAGCTGATGAAATTGGTGGATGAAAAGGCCATTTCAAACGCGGTTTTGTTGAAGGACAAGACCGTCAAGAACGAGGTGTACAAGCTAGTGACCAACAACGTATTGGAGATCCAGGAAGTGCCAAGAAGTGCCGATAGGGCTGCGCTGAAGACCTTCTACCTTTTCAGACATAAGGAGACACCGTCGTATGCTTTCGTGGCACGTTCCCTAGTGTACTCCATGGGAGAAATCCTCAACAATATCGATGGCTTTCGCGCCGAAAACAAGATTCTTCTTGAGAAGTGTGAAAGAGAAGATGTCAAGGGCCATGAGGAGGAGTTGCTCTTGGAATCCGAGTTGAAGACTCTCCGTGATTTGCAGGTGCGGGAAATCAAAAATATTGGTCGTTTTAACCGGATCAAGTGGCTCCTGTTTGTCTTTGGGACCCTTTAATAAATAGCGTGAGTTTGATGAGGAAATAAAAAGAGGATATTCCAAAATTTCACTTAGTGCTGGGTTTGTAAAATATCTATATACATTGCATAGAGGTCTTTTCTTGGTTTTTTGCCCATATGTGCCCGATCCAAGGTGATAGTGTGGCCTTATTTGGGCCCTTTAGTTATATTCTATATAATTCACAGACTTACATGTTCCTCAACTCAAAATTGTCTATGCCTTTCCATACCAAAAATACGAACATTGTCTTGGTAGAGTCTTTAGGCCTAAGCTGTACTTTCCATCTTAGAATACACAAGCTCAACTCATATTAAGTTAAAATTTTACAAACAAGAAGTTCATGCTGGAAGAATTATATAATTAAAGAAATAATTACTGGGTGTTCAATTTTGTTTTTGCTTTTCACAACCTCATATAATTTTTAATAAACAAAGTATTTTGGCACACTTGATAACGGACTGTGTAAAAATGTGAAGTCTCACGTACGAAAGTTTATAAGCACGTTTAAACTATTTTCTGTACACATTGAAAGGTAATAAGACTTTACCGCAACTAAGCTCTCGATATTATACCCATTTACCACTTTCCATGTCAGATGATTTCAAACACAATGGGTTGCAATATAAAGACTGCGCACAATTATTAGCACAACTAAGCATACTTTCACTCTTGAGTATTATTCAGGACGTCTACAAATCTGCATAAAAAAAGGTTTGGCCATAGTTTATGCTCCTATTTATTATGGTAAAAACATACTCAGTCGAAGTAACCAATTCACATGTTAGATCTTATTAAACTATAAAAAGGGCACTATCATAGGGTAGTTAGAATATAGAGAACCAACTCGTTACCAAGTTGGAAAGAACACAATGTGAGTTTTTCAGCTAGCAAGAAAGAATTATTTAGTTATTGTTTGTATCACCACCCCAGAATCTATTGAATGTAACTGGATATGATTTAGAACAAGGAATTAATTAAAAAGCAAACTTGTTATATGGATGAAACACGTCTGTATCGCTGCAACCGGGCAAAACCACATGTACAATGATGAGATCCGGTTTACGGGGTTACTGTGCTTGTGCAGGCAATCTCGTTCGTCACTGACTGTTTTGGGATTGTCGGGAGTGTATGCAAGTGACCTTTTTAACCTTTTTAACGCTTTTATAAACACACACCCAGAAGTTCAGAACCTCACTAAATCCTCGTGTTTAAAAATATTTTGCTTCCTAGGAACTGTGGGGCATTCTATCCAGCCCAATATAATCATCGCAAAGAACAGTACCTGTTCAAGATGTACGGCTTTATAATCTGACCAAAACTCTATATTCTTTGTACCACAAAATCTTCATTCCGCATCACCCCCTTCGGAGAGATTGGCGCCGGTCGCAATTGGTAGGGGGTCGAGCGTCCTTATCACAAATGCTATTATACAGAACACTCCTCCATGTCAACGTCAAGGCGGATTTGGAGATAGGGGTGAAGCTCTTGACGAGACATTGGCTTATCAACGTGTTATTTTAATTTTTTGACATTGCTCCAATTCCAAGAGACCACTTCCTTTCTATGTTCTTAGGGGTTGTGAATAAACTTTCATAACGATTGTCGAGGGTAAAGCAGGATTTACCCTACCAGGTCTCGGGTAAAGCGGGATTTACCCTACCAGGCCTCGGGTAGACCTGGAATCCGTATCTTGAAAGATTTAAAAAACAAACAGACCGCCAAAAAATACTCGGAAAGCAAAAATAAAAACAATAGCGGAAATGTTGGGAATGTTTGGCAATGTTTACCGAGATGGCCCGCTTATGTGCACCACTTTACCTAATCAATACCTATCTGTCGCAGGCGCTGTAAGCAGAGCGGCAGTCTGTTTTAGTCTCGAGTGACTTCAGCCGTAAAGATATTTTAAGAAATTTGCTCGGTGAAATATCACCAAGACTCGTGACTGGAAAGGAAGGTGAATAAGCTGGAACTTTTAGGGGCATTCTTTGACTGGATGTTGTATTGTTCGTATTGCCGTACTACGTCTTAAATTGCTCGCAACTCACAGCCTTGGTGCGGACTTTTGGAAGAAATTCGCGCCAAATATTGTGATGAACTCACTGGATCGGTTTTTTTACGGACCGTTCTGGGATATGGCGATTCCTTTTCAGGAGTGCATATAGCCATTTGTGCTAATTTTTATAGATCTTTTAAAAAGATACCGCCTAAAATGTCGCAAATCATAATTGCTTTGTATTGCCCTGAAAACTGTGAGGTTGTCACCCGACCAAACAGAATAATCACGAAGAACTCTGATCTTCAAGATATACAAAGCTTATTATTTCACCAAGAACATAACTCCTTTGGGCAGCAATGACATTCCGTGACTCCCCTTTCGGCAGGGCTCGCCCTGTATCTGATGGCGATATCTCCTAATCGGATAATGCAATTATGCAGACTGACACCACAACGGGGGGACAGTGTTGGAAATAGGGGCAAGAATGGCAGATTGATTTTCTCTATTATGAATTCCAACAGTCCACTTTGATATTTATCCGTCGCTTATATATCTCACACTGAACAAATTTCAAGCCGAGTACAGAGGAATGTTCCTGAAGAAACTCTGGTAGGTGTGTAAATCCGATCCTGAAAGACTTCAAAAAACAAACGAGACCTAAACATAAACACTATTGCAAAAACAAAACAAAACAAAAGAACGCAAAACAAAACAAAAACAAGAACAAGAACAAAAAAAAACCCCCGGAATGTTGGGGAATGTTGACAATAATACCCGAGGTGTGGCGTTAATGTGCACTACTTCGCCTAATCAGGATCTGGCGCTATCAGCCGAGCAAAGCCTTTAGCGCGAGTGGCTTCAGTCGTAAAGTTGGTTTACGAGAATTCCTGCGTCAAAGATCATCATTTGTTGATTGTGGCAGCAATGAAAAGCTGAAATATTGAAAAGAAACGCCCAAAAGATAAAATAAAAATAAGACCGCCAATATAGTCAAATGTGAAAAAAGGAAGACAAGGGCGGGATCTGATCTCACTTCACCGGACGCAAATTTAAATGACATCTATTCAGATCTATGCGTTATCATAACCAATCTAACCTCACGTCAGACTTCTGCGCAATCAGATAGCGGGAATGCCTTCCGCATGGCTGCACGGCACCCCATCAGCACTGTGGTAGCTCACTGACTCTTATAAATGGAAGGCGTTCACCCAATAATGAAGATTTTGCTTTCAACATTACAAAGTCTCATTGTGAAATCCAATTTCGTGTTGAATATTACACAACCTTCATTCTTTTTTGATACCCTGGACTGCTAAGGATGTTGTATCTTCCATATGCTGCCTTGTTGGCTTCAATCGCGTCCGCGGCCAGCATTCCAAATGTTCAACCCAACCACCTTAAAGTCGATTTTTCCGTGTGGAGAGGTGACTCGCGGTCCACTGCAACGAGAGGAGGTTCTGCAAAGCTTGTGTCATCCGAGGACCATGCTTACCTCTATTTGGCAAATGCGCAGCAGTACTATCAGTCTAATCTTCAAATTGGTTCTAACGGTCAGGAGAATGGTGTTCTTGTGGACACTGGATCTTCGGACTTGTGGGTTATGGCAAGCAACGTTTCCTGCTACTCTCAAGTAAGCCAACAAAAGCGGTCCATTGATGATTTTCCTGTATTTTCACACCACCGTCTTCTTGATGTTGATAGCGAGGAGTCTACTCCAACAGCTGACATCGCCAAGAGATCATACAATGTCACTTCTGCGGCAATTAGCTCATATGCTGCACCCTCCCCAACTGAAACCGCTCCAGCAAGCTTTGTTAGCGTCAACCCATCTACATGTACCTCCTTGGGATCGTTCAATACCGGCTCTTCAGACTCTTTCCATCTCAATTCTACTGCACCTCCCTTTAGCATTGTGTATGGTGACGGCACTTTCGCTAAGGGATTTTGGGGTACCGACTATGTCGCTGTTGGTTCTTTAAATGTCTCCGACGTCAGTATTGCGGTGGTAAACGATACCACCTCGGAGTTCGGTGTGTTTGGTATTGGTCTTTCTGGATTGGAGGTCACATATGCTAATGCCGCAACCAATTATTACAAGTATGAGAACTTTCCAATTCGTTTGAAGAGCACGGGGGTCATCAAGAAAGTTGCTTACTCGCTTTACTTGAACTCCCCAGATGCAGCCTCGGGTTCTGTTTTGTTCGGTGCTGTCGACCATTCCAAATACTATGGACAATTGCAAACCGTTCCTGTGCTCAACATCTATCCAAAAGATTTCAAAAAACCCATTAGTTTCGATGTTGCTGTCAACACGGTCACTTTGGGAGATGCGAAACAAAACATTAGTATCTACAACCAGACTTTCCCTGCATTATTGGACTCTGGTACCACGTTGACCTACCTCCCAAGCCCATTGGTTACATCTATTGCTGCCCTGTTGAACGGAACTTGGTCGAACTTGGGCTATTACGAAATCAACTGTGCTTACAACACCTCGTCTGCTTTCATCGAATACGACCTTTCTGGTATCAAAATCAGGTCTCCATTGAGCGACTTGGTCTTGGGCGACGATACATCCCCAAAGTGTTACTTGGGTATTGTTGGACTGGCTGCTGAAGAGCCAGAAGCTATCTTCGGAGACAGTTTCCTTCGTCACGCATACGTGGTGTACAACTTGGAAGACTTTGAGATCTCTTTGGCCCCTGTTAAGTACACCAATGATGAGGACATCGATGTTATCTACAGCACTGTTCCCCTGGCTGTGCAAGCTCCGGGATACTCCGCTACTTCCTACTCTTCGACTGTTGTTGGTTACTCTCCTACGGCTGTTTTGACTTTACCTGTCGATTCGACCACATCTTTGGTATCTTCTGCTGCTACTGTGTCTTCTGCTGCTACTGTGTCTTCTGCTGCTACTGTGTCTTCTGCTGCTACTGTGTCTTCTGCTGCTACTGTGTCTTCTGCTGCTACTGTGTCTTCTGCTGCTACTGTGTCTGCTTCGGTTTCTGTTCTCTCTTCTTCCACTTCTGACGCGTCTTCTGCTGGCTACTCTTCCACCTCGGTTGTGTCATCTCTGTCTGGAATTTCTACAACATCTGCTGCTCCATCTGCTGCTAATGACACGACTACCCCCGTGTCGTCTTCAGTTGAGTACTCTACCAGCTCTGCTGCTGTATCATACCCTGGTTCCAGCAAAAGTTGCGATGTTTCGTCTGCGGGCCAAGAATCTTCGGTCTCCACCTCAGGCTTCTCAGTTGCTTCAAGTGCTGAGGGTTCTGAGACTTTCACCGACGCTACTACCTCTTCTGGAGCTGCGGGTGCCAGTACTGCTACCGTGACGAACATTGTTGGCACCACCATCATCACTATAACTTCTTGCTCTGACCACAAGTGTACTACCACTGCTGTTCCAGCCACCCAAGGACCAACTACTGTCACTTACAAAGGTGAGACCACTGTCTATACCACATGGTGTCCACTCACCTCGGCCACTGCTACCGAAACACCTGTGACCTCTGCTAGTGATGCTGTTACTACGTACACTACCATCTCCACTGGCGTTGGGTCTGTGTCTACTGGCACCGTTACCAGTATTGTTGCCACTACAATTATCACTATTACTTCTTGTTCTGACCACAAGTGTACTCAGACTGCTGTGCCTGCTACTCAAGGTCCAACTACTGTGACATCCAACGGTGAAACCACTGTTTACACCACCTGGTGTCCACTTACCTCCACTGCCGCTGCCTCCACTTCTTCTTACGTGGCTCCGGTTGCTGTGACTACAACTGGAGCTAATGGTTCCTTGACTACCTTCACCACAACTGCTGGCTCCCCTACTGGTACTACTGCCATCTCATCGACTTCCACTGGTGTTAATGGCACCGTGGCAACTTATGCAAGTACCTCTAGTGGCGCTCCAGTAGGTACCAGTGTGACCACTGGTTCTGGACCATCTTCAGTTGCTGCCCAGTCGACCTCAGCTTCCTCTGCTCTCACCTCTGGTACACCAACTGTTTCTGCTGCTCTTAACGGGGCTGGTAAGTTCGGTGCATCGTTGGCGATGCTTGCTATTCCTCTTGCTTACTTGTTGTAAGCTACTGGATGGTAATACTGTGGATAAATTATACCCCAAAAACAGTAAATCCCGGATATACTTGCACTTATAAGATATAAAAGGAGTAATATAACTTTCAGTAAACCTTTTGATTCGTCTTTATGTATCTTTTAGCTGGTTCAGTTATAAAGTTTGCAAATTTACATGGCTCGTAAATGGTATGATGTATATTTAGGGCTGCTGAGCAGATCGGGGTCTCCCTTGATAAGTCGCTTTTGACCTGTCAAAGCTAGAGAAGGATCTTACACTTTTTTGCAATACTTTACCAAATTGGGAAGAATAGTTTTATTCTGACAGGTAGGTACGACTGTGAATGATGGGTTTCAATAACAGCACTGATACCATCCACGGATCCTGGTTTCAAGCCGAAGTGGGCCATACCCAAAGTCTCAAAGTACTCGGTAACAACCTCCAAGGATGGAACACCAGCACCAATAGTCAAGGATTGGATTGGGTAGCCCATCTCTCTCAACTCTTTGATCAAACGAATACCCCATTGCAACATTCTAGGGATACCATAAATCAAACTGAGACCAATTCCGTTTCCTGGAGTGATATTGTGAGTGATCTCATCCAAAGCGGCTTGCATACCCTTATCATTGAGGTAGCCACTGATAGTAGCAGCAGTGTCAATTTCGGTGTTACAGGGGGTAGGGGACATTGCATGAGTTATGAGTGGAGATCTTCCTAACAATCTGGTGACTCCAACAATCTGGTGTTTGGGGTCGACAATCACCTTACCAGCAATAGTCTTAACCAACTTAGGCTTGAACGTCTCCAACCAGTTAGGTGCCCACTTAATAAAGTTGGTACTCTTGTTGAAGATCTCTTGTTGAAGATCTCTTTTTGAAGATCTCTTGTTTGAAACCATACTCATCCCCGATGGACACGTCAATGGCGCCGGCAATGATGACTCTAGAGCCAGTGCCCTCCTTTTTTATGTGGGCCAAAACACCCATACCAGACCCACCTAGGCGGAAATCCAACAAGTGAGTAGACTTGAATGTCGTAGCGGCTTCCCAGTGGTCAGGCAATTGGGCAATTCAGTCGTTGACTCTAGCAGAAATGTCGGTGGTCAAGTTCTGGAAGTTATAACCACTGTAGGTGTGGTAGACTATCATCTTTATGTCGTAAGTGTTGGATCGCAGGATCTCTGAAAACATCATGCAAGTTCCACTCAGTAGCTGGTTGAAACAAGTGAGTGTGGAATGGAGCGAGAACGGCAGGAAGCGGTTGGAGAACTTCAACTTTTTCTGGCAGTAACGCACTCTATCCTGGTCCAACCCGGAAGGAGCCTTGTTATCAGCAGGCAAGTTTTTGTTGGTGGTAGCGATAATCTTATCAACTTCGTCACGGGGAAAGTCACGCATAGACAAAATGGGGGGAGTTCATGGGTAAGTAAACGAGCACCAACAAACAACAAGGGGGAGAGCTTTAATGTATTCTCGTAGAATCCCAAGAGTCTTATAGGTGACAACGTAGTGACACAATTGAATGACACAGATCAATGGGTACGAAACTGGAACTGACAACAAGTATTCCTGGTCTGGAGTTGGTCTGGAGTTGGTCTGGAGTTTGGTCACGGTTCTTCAACCAAGGATGTCGAAACCGTGAGTGTGGATCTTGTCGACTTTTTCAGTAGCCTTCACCTAGCTACACCAACTAGAGACTGAAACAAAGAAAAGGCTGTCAAAAAGTAAGTATATCTGACCTTCCTAATAATTGTCTCTAAGATAATTAACTTTCATCCTGGAATTATTAACTGTTTCGAAATACATAACTCTGTCTATGTTTTGTTTAATTGATCAGTTTCCAGTAATTTCTTGACTCCTCTTTTAAGCGTTTGAGAAACTATGTCATCACCTATATTACATTTCATGATATTCGTCACCGGTTACATCTTCTGTCTTCATTTGGCAAGCACAATAGATTCCACAGAATATGCACCACAGATATAGTTTTCCGGAATTATAAGGAGTGACACCTTTTCGGTGATAGATAAATGTTTTCCGCTTCGGGAAAAGAACCCGTGGCCAATCCTTTGTCCATTTCTTGCACCCGAAACGTTTCTTTTTGCTGCAAGGATTTTGGATGGTGTGCGCCAGTGCACTGTCGCGGCCCAAATAGGCAAAAGCTTCTAACTTTCCGTGCATAGAGATGAAAATTCCCTTTTGAGTGTACATTCGTACCACTGCAACAATTTTATATAAATTCGAAGTAATTCTCCTACTTTCATTTTATTGTACATCAAACAAAACAATCTATCAAAAATGGCCGCTCCCAAGACTTCTTCCAAGACTACTTCTACTCCAAACAAGGACAACTGGGGTATGACTGCTTCCTCCCCAACCGGTTGGTACACGTCTTGTGTTATTGTTTGAAATGATTATGAAGATTAATTTTCGAGGCTTGAACTTACTGGGTAAATTTTATTTATCTCGTTCTATATACCAATACACATTTTAGACTATGATTGAAGTTGTAGAGAATGGTTTGTAGGTTCCTGCGCACGTGCAAAGTCGAGGCCATTTGAGAGAGCAATTGGCATTGAAGCCTTTGTACATGTGGTTCAAATCACGCCACTCCTCGAGGAAATCATCAGCGTTACCCTGACCACCAAGAATGGGTTTTCTTTTGAAGAAAAAGATTTGGCAAGTTCAGCTGAAAGATGATTACCCGATGGTCAGCATCAATCGTCTTCTGTTGATTCCAAACACACGTCGTAATTTGAGTTTCCTATCTCTTAGGTAAAGAACAATCATGTTTTTTTCTTGATTATCAATTTTTTAATTAAAACATTTGGCCGGAATACTGACTATAAGCACCTTATTGGCTCTACGTCCTAGATTGAGCCAGGTGAATTCGGTGAATTCCGTGTTTAAAGGAAATAAACCAAAGAATATAAACCATATACCAGATTAGTTTCTTTGGCGTCTTCTTTTTGCAGTTTTTAAAATTACACTCTTAATTATAAATACTCACGGTAGAAATTCGGGCTTTGTTGAAGAGTTTTCATAACTTTTAAAAGTTCAACAAACTTTAATGACAGTAATCACAGGAATACGAATATTTGCTAATGTTTTTGAATAATTTTTGTTGGTAGTTGATGGGCGATAACTCAATCTCCGTACTCTCCGAAATACAATAGGGTTCTGGAGGTTGAATGAATATATATTTGCCAGAAGGCAAAATTGTACAAAGGCTGAGAAAGGAGGTGACTGCCCCTCACAAAGTTCAAACACTTATTCATTCAGCTCCGTTAAAGGCTGAATAAGTCATGCCGGACGAATTGAAACTTTTCAAATTTTGTCGTTTCTTAATCAAAAAAAAAAAAAAAAATGGATTACATTTCTCTCGTTGAGCGCAGGAAAAGATTTTTATGAAAAAAAATCATAGCCAAGATTAGGGCAACCAAATTCATCTAGACCAATCTCGAGCAGAAGAGATACATATTACATACAATGAGGATGGCTAATATAAGGATGAAATCATAAGGGAAAGACTAACAGAGAGGTACTACAGTCTAGAATATGTGGTATCGATGTTGAACATCGCTGAAATGTTCATTAAAACCGTACCGGTAGCGACATACAAGGTGATGGTCCAACGTTTGTTCGTACAAAGCAATGAGGAAAAGGGAGCTACAAAAGACCCCCACAATGGCGGAAATTGAAACAAATGTGCTATAAGCAATCATAAGAAGCTCAGCACATACCAGATAGTGTCAAGGGAATGTTGGCAGGGTGAGGGTTTTACCAGTAAAGACCATAATCTTGGTACGACACGACTTGAAGTCGATGGTGAATATATATGTATATATTCACGTATGTATATATTCAAGATGCGAATAATCAAGCAGGGGTTCCTTCTCTTCTTTACCTTTCAGTGAACTTTTACATACAGTAAAAGCATCTTATATGAATGAATTAATTACACGCGATTTTATTCAACTATCGTGTATATACATTTACGGCGATCGCTCCCAAAACCTAATGGCGAATAAGCCATGAAGACTTTTTTCGGGAATTTGACTTATTATGCTAGATACTTTTGTATAAGGAGTATATTTCTTCCGACTTAAAAAATCTAAAAAATGGTCGGAATGCCTTAAAAATTGCGTTTTAAATTTTACGGTAATTTAATTAAATACACATCTTCTTTCAGCTTTGCGAAAAATTTAGAAACCGCCCCAAAATCAGTTTATTTTCTTTGCGGAATAAACCTCTAACATCTAATGTTGATTAATAATGACTAAAATTCTATTTTTGAAGCCTTCAGGAAAGTTATTCGTGATAATTATTGTTGAAAAGGACCACTTTCCAAAATCACAATAACCTGCATATAGTCCCAAATTGGCTGAGCCGTAATCTGATCATAGGAATGAGGATTGGTTCACTGTCGTATACTTGGACAAACCACAAATGCCTATTAGTTGACAAAATAGAGGAATTTTGTCTCAGGAAAGCTTCATACACAATTAAAGGTGGTATTTTCTGGAACATTTGAGAATATACGCCTTAATAGCGTCGCTCGTATCCGCACACCGATGTGTCATATTTTAGAGAACGTTGTGAAGATAATGTTTATGTAAACTTTATTAATTTGTATCCATCTTTGTTTATACTCTGGTTGCAACGCGCATTCGCAAATTGAAGCTTGAAACGTGACCTTTATCACGTGTTTTATCACGTGT
>JAJMAK010000372.1:0-15929 GCA_030572615.1 Metschnikowia lachancei | reverse complement strand
GGCATTAGACTATTGGAAGGCAAAGTCGCGATTCTTTTCGTGGAGAGATTTGACCTTGCAGTACAAATCAGGTCCTCATATGTCTACTGCAAAATAGGCCCAACAAATAAAGAGCCAACAAAACATGGAAGATACAGTTTATATACCCATACCGCATTACCCGCCATTCAAACTTAGATCTTCACTTATTGATAAGGACCCCGTGATCTGGGTCCATCTCTTGGAAGGCTACATCAAACTCTGCGGAGTCTTGCTTACTGGAGAAGTGAAGCTTGACGTGAAAAGCCAGCAACAATTCCAGTTGTTCATTAAGATTTTCTTGGCTGAAACTTCAGAAGAAAAAACCAAAATCTTTTCGCTCGGTGCCATAAACCCGGATATTAAAAGCAACACTGCTACGCTTCGAGCGTATGTTTTTCAGATCATTTGCGATTACGGTGCCGTGAAACTAGCACTCAATGGTGAATCCCTCTGGAACTTTGTCATGGTGTATGTAGAGAAGAACGCTTCATTGGTGCGTGGGATTTTGGCAGGCTCACATAAATCTAAATTCAATGATAACAAGAAGTCCGGCAAGATATCCCTGATCCCCGTATTGCGGAAATACTTGATCTCGATGATTGCCAATGGCAAGTTGCAGAGTTTTCATCTAGAGGTCCTTACTATGCTTTTGGGGCAACATGTTGCTGCTCCTAGCACAAAGACAGTGCATGTGACTAGTGCTGGAAAAGCCACCAAGAGTGGCAAAATGCTTGCGAAAGACAAGTACAAGCAGTCGTCTTCCAGCGCTCTTCAGTTTGCTGAGCTTTTCGTAACTGAAGATTGGATCGAGGAATTAGAACTGATGTATGCTGGTGGTAAATCTGTGCATGCCGAAACCATCAAGACGTGGATGGTTATCAGTGTTCTTTCTTTGTCAGTATCAAAGCTAGCCAAAGTGATTTCCACTATCGGTATACATGGCGCAGGGACAATGGTTTTGGCACCACTTTTGAGTACTATCATATTGTCAGATTCTTACAAAAGGCTTAACCCTGGCCTCGAGGAGCGACTCCCGTTCTTGCGCAACATCACTTTTGAAACTCCACTTACCGTCGCCAACGCTGATGTAGACTTTCTATTGGAGATGTTTCCTAACCTCTCTCAGGCCAAGGCAAGAAAATTACTTTTGCGGTACGATAATAATATCGATAAGACAACTAACGCAGTACTTGAAAATCTTTCGTTAATCGAAGAGGTTTCTGACAGTGAGTCGGAGAAAGATTCTCATCAACATTCGTCATCATCAACTGTTTCGAGTGCTGAACTAGAGAGGGGACTTAATAGATTTAAGCTTTCATCTCACGAGACTACAGAGCGGTTTGAGAAAAAAGCAGCGAAGGAAAATGCATCGGAGATCAAGAAAAATACATTGACAGCGGCTCTACGCCTTCTCTACGACAGTGACGAGGATGAGCGTGACGATACTTATGACGATCAAGAACATACATCCGGGACAGCATTTACAGACCCAGAGAAAAAGCCCAAGGCGAAAGACAAGGTAGTTGTTTATGAAGATGATGGCGATGCCGGCAAAAACTCTTTAGGAAATCTGACTCGATCCTCCGCTGCACCCGAATTTGATCCCAATGAAGTTTTACTTTTCGGATATTTGAAATCAGGGGGAGACAACGTGTTTGATAAAGGTCACAGAAAGTCTAGCCAGAGAAAGGATATGAGATTAAAGACAGGATGGACTGATGAACAAATCGAAGGATGGTCTCGAATGCTTAAGCGATCTTCAAAGAGATTCAGATTATTGGAGGAGCATTACGTTTTTCATAATTCGAATAGGCGCCCGAAGAAGGACCAGGAGCCTGATGGGCAAGATAAAGCTTCTGAGAAACAAGAAAAAGGCCCGGGTGAAACCGTTCTGATTGATACTACAGGAAAAAAATCGGGAGACAAGATATCCCAAAGGCGAAAAGAGACCAATAAAGCTAAAAGAGCGAACCACAGTCGAAAGAGCGGCCACAACAAAAAGACTAGAGCAGAGCTTGCAGGTATGCAATAGACCAAGCTTCTTGTATTATAGACTATTGAAGGAATTCAAATGTTCATTGATGACGATTCAGACTCACCAACCATGATCAAACAACATAGAAACAGACTCTCCATTATGGATTCTTCTGATCGCTTCAGCAAAGATTCTTGAAACATCAATGACTTCCATCCTCTTTTCACCCAACATTCGGACATTGTCGATTTGTGGAATGCTATTTGTTGTGATGAGCTTATCGATTTCAGAAACTCGAAGCTTGTCGATGGCGTCGCCACTAAAAACTCCATGGGTGACTAAGCAATATACATAGGAAGCACCTGTGTCTTTCAAAAGTTGAGCTGCTCTAGTAACGGTGGTACATGTATCAGCAATGTCATCGATCAAGACGCACACACGGCCTTTCACGTCACCCACAAGCATAGATGAGTTGACTGTCGTGGAGTTTGTTGTGTTTATAGAATCGGACGGGGAGAGAATAGGAGATCCGATGTGAGACGGTGTTACTCTGACTTTTCTTTCCTTGTGAATCAAGGCAACGGAGCAACCCAAAGCGTCGGCTACTGCCGTAGCTCTTTTGGCTCCACCAGAGTCTGGGGACACCACCACACAGTTTTTATAATCTGGAATGTAGTCGGCAATATATCTCTTGAACAAAGACAACAGGTAAAGGTTATCCACAGGGATATTAAAAAACCCCTGGAATTGGGGATCATGTAAGTCCATGGTAATACATCTGTCTGCACCTGCAGTAGTCAATAGATTAGCAATAAGAGTACCGTTCTGACTTATCCATTGCTTATATCCACTGTTGTCACGACCGCTTTCGTCCACAGAAGCTAAGATATCAATTCCAGCAGAATTAGTGGCGATGGTCTTGGAGCTGCTGGCAAGAGATGCTAGGAGCCCTTGTGTAGCCAGCGTTTCCGTGCCCCCCATGACCACCTTGGCATTATCTGGTTGTCTGGAGTACGGGAAGTATGGCAAAACTGCAGTCACTCTCTTGGCACTTGCAGTCTTACACGCAGAAATCATAATGAGAAGCTCGAGGAAGTTGTCGTTGACATGGCCACAGCCACTTTGCACGATGAAGACATCTTTTTCTCGGACAGAGTCTTTAATCTCTATAGAGGTTTCTCCATTAGAGAATTTTCTCTGTTGAACCTTACCCTGCTCTAGGGTGAGGTTTCTGCAGATCAGGTTAGCAAGCACAGGAAGTGAGCTTCCACCAAGAACAATTAAATCTTTCATCTTTTTTTCTTCCTCCTCTGTGGTTTTGGTACAGCCTTAATTTAAAACTGTACAACGTGGGGCAGATTTTTTTCCCGGGCTCTTCTCTAATCTTTCGCGCATTAGATACCAGAGCCACCTCTAATTCAGAACGCACATTCTGGTGCGGCTGGCAGCTGGAGTGAAAAATGATCTAGTGCAAAAAGCGGAAATAAATGTTTAGAGACAGAAAGGAGTAGTTTCGTAAAAAGTTTGACTAAGAAGTAAACGGAAGGAAAGCGTTTGCGGAAGTGCCCACATGATATGGTTCTAACCGAGGTTGGGGTTTCCAGGACTGGTGGAATTGTCTAACATATAAATGATATAATGATTGCTTTCTTGAGGAAGCTTCTTGCAAGTAAAAAAAAAAAATGAGCCTTAAAGTCAGCGGTCTATAAAGAATTTCATTAAACTTGTTATAGTCTGATTTCGTAAGAGCCTGCATGGGTACCATACTTCACCCACTTCACCGTACGGTAATTTGACTTCTCAACCACTTTGAGAAACTTCACCTGGAGCCCAGATGCACTGTGCGTGTCCATGTTGAAGTCCAATGTAATTTTCGGCTTGAACCAGCCAGTGGTTGCTGCCGGGACTTCGAAATCTACAGATAAAAGATGCTCCAGCTCGCCATAGAACTTGGAAAACTTCCATAAGATTGCGTTTTCTTGTGCATCGAACTTGGTCTTGCCATTAGAGCACGAGTTTGATTTTTTCGTGACGCCTTGTGGTATTGTGATTTTCAAAACTACTCCAGTGGCAGCGGCCTTCGACGAGAAATTAGACAGCATGCGAATTTTGAGCGAAATTTTATTATCATCCTCTATTACTTGGGGAATGATATCAAAGGGCAACGCAAAAGTGTCAGAAATACGGTATGACATAAGCTGAAATGTGCCATCAGGTGGCACGAACCGAATGACTTTCTCTGACGCGTATTTTGCTAAGTCGACACATTTGTGGAAATTGAAGTCTTCCACTTTTATAGACTGTGTGGCGTCTCTGAAATGATCATCCGAAAGGCCAAACCGACAGACAGGCATTCCAGATAACTGCGACCTCAATGTGATCGTACCATCTATGTGCGATCTAAGATGATTACCCCTTGCATCCAATAGGAGAGTGATTTTCTCGTCAACATTCAAGAATATTTCGTTTTTCCGGTATCTGATCCCCTGTTCTCTCCATGAAACTGTAGCAGAGTCATACGCCAGATCAATCGAGTTGAGCTGGTCTGATTTATCCAAGAATGACTTTTTTGTGGGGGAGAAGTCCCCAATCTTATGGGACGTCTTCAAAGAAGAAAACCCTGGAATGATAGAAGCTAAATATGAAGGTTCCATGCTGGTTGGGTAGCCAAACTCTACAACTTCCCCCAAAATGTCGAAAATCATAGTGAAGTTCCCCGTGATGTCGTCCTCACATAGTTGATCGTTAGCTCTGGCAAAGAGTTGTTCAAGGAGACGGAGGAGATGATGTAAGAACTCGAAGATCAAGGAGGAGTCCTGGTTGGAACGTGCAACGGCAACTAACCACAAAGGTCCCGATCGTATGTACAAGAAAGAAGTGGATCCTAAAGTGAGCACAGGCAGTCGGTTCGCGTGAATAGCTGATGTGGAAGAAGCAACCTTTCCTGCGGCATTGATCACCTGGATACGAAACACATCAGTAACATTTTTCTTCACGCCTTCCTTGTAAAACTTTGACATCAATACATCGCCCTTTGTATTGAAAATGAGCAATGATGTAATCATGGTTTGGTGTTAATGCTTAGAACAATAAGCGTGATCAATCTGGTGAATTACGGTGCTGAGCGCGCATGCTTCAAAGTCCAAAGAGATCAGACCCGTTCAGACCCGAGCAGACCCTCTCGCGCAATGTCCACAACCCGCATCACAGGCTTGATGTCCGGCCTTAGAAGGCTCTGGAAGCGTACTGATTCTATTGTTTCTATTGTTTCTCTTTTTTCTCTTTTTTCTTATTCTTTTTTTTTTTTTCCTTTTGGGTTTGAGACGGATCAGGGAAGAGGAAGAAGTAACACTAGCAAACCAAATCTTAGTATTTGTCAGATATTCTCCTTTTTATGTTTTGTTGTATTACTTTCCTGTTTATACTTCATAGTTTTGTGGGGAGAAAAGGCAACCAGGGCCTCTCATGTACAGTCACCCACTTGTAGAGCGTAAACCCATCCTACTTTATTTTGGATGCAAAGAAACTCTACTCACAAAATACAGGCCGTAATTCAGTTTGGGCTGGAACAATACAAAAGGAACTTTAAACGAAGTCTCGAAAAAGAAATCCAGCTACTATATTTGTATTTCTAACATGAGCGTCGAGATAGTTTATCTGATTAATTTATATCTCACTAATACCGAACAGGGGAGACAATGTTTCTACTGAAATAAGGTGTGTCCCATGAATCGTGGGTTGAATTTCCTTTACCACTTTTAGATATCACCATTATCCGGTCGTACGTGCCTAAAATGACTACTGCTTTGACACAACCACCTCGAACTATAATTCGAAACATCGCAACGCATTCTGAACTTGTCTCCCTTTACTAGACCAGAAGGCTAAATAAAAATCGGTATAGTTACAATAAACAAATGTCTTCTTCCTGCTACGCTTTCCTTGTTTGCTGTGTTCTTTATCTCGCATCCTTCAGGCAGGCATTGACTAGGAAGTGCTTACCCAGAATGCCGAAGTGGGGCAATTGTAAGCCGTAAGTCCGAACAGTATTGACCAGAGTTCTCTGACTTTACTTCTTGGCAAACGAATCCTTTTTTTTTTTCAAAATTTTAACTTTAGAATGTACCGTTGATTTTTTTTTTCTTTTCGTCATCTACCCCACACTTGCCTAACCATCAAACTAGCAGCTCGTGCTTATTACATATTGCCTCGCGACAATGCGCGTACCCCAGGTTTTCAGAAAGCGGCGTTTTTCAAATTCTCGTACAACGTTACACGAAGCAATGCGGGGGTAGGCTCTACAACCTATCTGAAGCCCAGAATCAGTCGATGCCTGGTCTTTTTCGAAGTGAGTGAAACAAAAAAAAACCCCCCATTCGAGGAGATGGTTAGGATATCCCAAAAAAGAGAAGAAAAAAACTCAAAAACAAACTAACTTCGAAAAAAGGGGACTTGTTTAGTGATGAGAGAAGTTGTCAATTAAAGGCAAAGAGTGGGTTTCAAGACATTATATTAGCCACTACATTTTAAGTCCTTTGCTATATGATTATCTTTCGCAATGAATCTTCATATTGCTCAGATCCACCTGACGTAGACTAAGTTCTGTGATATCCTTCGCTAACAGACAAAAGGAAATGCCACCATATGCAGAGCGACGCCGTTTCCACACCACCCTCCTCTTGTATGTTTACTTTTCTTAAATTATTTTCGGACTATTCTTACGGCAATGACAAGGCTCCAGTCTAACTAATCCGGGTAGAAAGGGTGCGCAAGTAGACTACGATGCAGTCTCTCAATAGGGAACTCACTAGCGAAAATGACCAATACAGAAGGCTACAATGCAATTCAAATCCCGTGAAAATGCTTTTCCTGAGCTCAGTGTATTGTTTTGGATCTATCTGTTCTGGGAAAAGGAAATAATTTCAAGCCATAATCAAAAGCATACCAAATGAACTAACTCCAAGTCGCCAACATATCTCGCTGTGGCTGCCACACGTACGAATAGCTAGTGTCAGAATTTTTCACGGCAATTTTGCGCGAGAGGCCGCATCAAACTGGACCCAGGAAAAAAGAAAAAAAAATAATATTTTACGCCAAGGTCGATCCTGCCGGTGCCAGAGTCTCGAACTTAAGTGGATTTATCAGAAATGTATATCCGGTGCTTTCAGATCCTTAAGTATTTGGGTGAAACATTCATGACCACAAAAATAGAAGAATTACAAGAAAGCTACAAGAATAAAAGACAAGAAGAACACCAAAACCATGTGGGCCCAAAGATGGTGGTGTACGCATAAAACACTCCCATAGCGACCAGTAAAAAAGAAAAAGGGAGCTTTTCAGTAGACAAAATATGATTTATTTAGTTGATGCGTAGTTTAAGATTCCGCAGTAGGTTCTCAAACTTACTCAAAAGCAAAGCGGAATTCAAGCAATTTGTTCCAACTCAAAAAACGACACACGTTCAAGAAACAAGACGATCGTGTGACTAAAAAGGCAAGTATTGTTCTGCGCACTTAAGAAGGTTCTAGCGCTACTGGCACTACTATATCCGATACGGGTCTGTGGTATCTATGAAGGAACAAATGAAAATCCTTCCTGGGATCTACCTCTCCCGGAAAACAAATATGACCCACTATGTCTACGTATTTATTTATTAAAAGAAAGTATCATTTTTAGAGCGTTTCACCATGAAGCTTATTGCTTGACTAAACTGAAAACCACCAGTGAGCATTACCCAATACCCGGCATTACCCAATACCCGGCATTACCCAATAGCCGAGCAACAGCCACAGTGCATGGGAATGCCAACCCCACGTTTCGAGCTCGACTGCATACTGATGCACATGCGGTTCGTTTGCCCCAGGGACACCCGTCTCAACCGGATATATGCACCTGGCAGTTCGACCGCCGCACGCACCCCTCCTAAATGCCGTTCACTCCACACTTCGCAGAACCTCGCCCCTTGCTATAAAAGAGATGGACGTTGCACACGTGGCCCAAAGATTTGTTTGAATAAAACCTTGAAAAAGACGCTATTCTTGATCAGCCCAAAAACCAAGCTTTAAATTGAGCTTTAAATTTGCAGATCGTGAATAGAGAAACAACAAAAAACAAAAAACAAAAAACAAAACCTCATCCCATCTCATTTCCTTATCAGACAGGTGCCAGTAAGATAAGCGAAGGGCCCTGACAAAACCTCTAAAAAGACCAGAACCCTTCTTATCCGGATTCCCAGATAAGACTTGCGAATTAACACACCCTCTTCCATATATAACTCTGACCTGCCGAGTATTAGAGATTACTTTTGGAGACCATTCCGAGTGAAAAAAAGTTACCTTTCCTAAAAGCAAATCAACCCAAAAAAATTTCAAAAAATTTCAAAACGAAAAAAAAGAAGCAAAGGAAAGAAAAATGAGTTTGGATCTTTCTAGGTTAAACTTGAAAAGTGAAAGCGACGATGCTGCTTCTGTGCAATCTTTCAGAAACGACTACATTGATAGGCCATTTTCCGGAAAGCAAGAACAATTTGACCAGGTGCTTGATATTTTGGACTCGACCGGGTTCATTCCGGAATCGTTGATAGAGCTGGAGGTTAACTGGTTTTACTCCAGTTTGGGAATTGACGATGTGTTCTTTGCACGTGAGTCGCCCCAAGGAATTGCTTCGCACATCCACTCACTCTACTCGTGTAAAGTGCAAGCTTTTGCCTCTGGTATTGATGCTCAAGAGAAGCCCTTGATTAGGTATAAGAAGGAGGCTGAAGACCATGCGGTATTTTTCGACACCCACATTCCAGGCAGAGTTGCGGGGTCCGACAGCTTTGATGTGCCCATCGATGACAAATACATCGACCCTTCGTCTGGTAAAAGTGCCTACAGACTCGAGTATTTCTCTGCGCCCTTGAACTACAAGAGTGATCCTATTTTGGCTGGTGTCTCGCAGAAAGTGTCTGCGAACTCAGAGGCCGCGGCTGCATTCGCACAACAAACCGTGAAGTGCCATTTCATCTATAAGGTGAACTACACCCAAGCTGACGCGGAATCAAACGAGACCGATATTAACAAGATCGGTGACGAGACTTTCCTTAAGATAGTTTCCCCAAACACGAAGTCGCTTTATGCCGACATCATCAAACGTGTAGTGGAAACTACTGGACCAGTCATTCAGCACTTTGCCGTTGAAGAGTCTGAAGAGTATAGAGTGGTTATTGGATATCGTCAAAAAACTTCGCCACACTACAACTCTGCCCTTTCTGAGTTGGCTGACTATTATAAGCTCACCACCACGAGAAAGTATGTTGAACAGTTCTCCAATGGTGTGACTGTGATCTCAATGTACATTAAGGCCAACAACTCGGGTGCAAAGAAGACTCCTATTGACTTGCTGATTTACCAGGTCATCAAGGAGGCTTCCTTGTTGTACTGTATCCCACACAACTTTTTCCAGGATTCCTTTGTCAAGAACGAGTTGTCTTTGCAAGAGTGTATATACTCCCAGTGTGGTGTCATTTTTGTCACTCATTTTTTGAACAGATTGGGCCCGGAGTACACTAAGTTGTCTCAGTTGCTTGATCCAAGCAAACTGATTCAGCATGCTGAGGTCTTGAACTCCTTGAAGAAGCGTTTGCGTGCAGAGACTTATACCCAGGAGTTCATTAGAGAGGTGTTTAGAACGAGAAAGGACATTGTGCGTAAGCTTTATCGCCTGTTTGCTGACGTCCACTACATCAGACTGTCGATGGAGAAGACCTTGTCATACCAGAGACTTTCGCAGATCACGCCAGCTGGATCGGAAGAGGAATTCAACCACTTGCTTAACAGAGAGTGTTCCCAGAATGAGCATCATGCAATTGTTTTGAGAGCTCTTTATATGTTCAATGAAGCCGTTCTCAAGACGAACTTCTACACTTCGACCAAAGTTGCCATTTCGTTCAGATTGAACCCTGCATTCTTGCCAACTTCAGAGTACCCCGAGACTCCCTTTGGTATGTTCTTCATTGTTGGTTCTGATTTTAGAGGTTTCCATATCAGATTCCGTGACATTGCCAGAGGTGGTATCCGTATCGTGCGTTCGCGCTCCATTGATGCTTATAAAGTGAATGTTCGTAACTTGTTTGATGAGAACTATAACTTGGCCTCTACTCAACAGAAGAAAAACAAGGACATTCCAGAAGGTGGATCTAAGGGTGTCATTTTGCTTGATCCTGGTGCAGCTCAGGAAACTCCTAAGGCTTCTTTCGAGAAGTACATCGACTCTTTGATTGACTTATTGCTCAAGCAACATATTCCAGGGGCAAAGGAGAGCTATGTTGATCTTTACAACAAACCGGAGATTCTTTTCTTGGGTCCGGATGAAGGTACCGCTGGCTATGTCGATTGGGCTGCTCTTCATGCTAGAGGTAGAGGTGCACCATGGTGGAAGTCCTTCTTCACCGGCAAATCTCAACAGATTGGTGGTATCCCTCATGATGAGTATGGTATGACTACTCTTTCTGTGCGTGCTTACGTGAACAAAATCTACGAAAAGCTTAACGTGGATGATGCTACGATCAGAAAAGTGCAAACTGGTGGGCCAGATGGAGATTTGGGTTCCAACGAAATTAAGTTGTCCAGAAACGAAAAGTATGTTGGAATTGTCGATGGTTCTGGTGTGATTGCTGATCCAAATGGTTTGGACAAACAAGAGCTTCTTCGCCTTGCCCATGAAAGAAAAATGATTGATCACTATGACAAATCTAAACTTTCGAAGGATGGTTTTGTTGTGTTGGTTGATGATGTTGATGTTACCTTGCCTAACGGCACCGTTGTGACGTCTGGAGTCAGCTTCCGTAATACCTTCCATGTGAAGTTGAAGGAGGTGTACGGAACCAACGGTGTTGACTTGTTTGTGCCATGTGGTGGCCGTCCAGCCGCAATTGACACCAACAATGTCATGGAGTTGATTGATGAAAAGACCGGAAAGAGCATCATTCCATACTTTGTCGAGGGTGCCAATCTTTTTATCACTCAATCAGCCAAGCTTATCTTGGAAAGTGCCGGCTGCATCATTTTCAAGGACGCTTCTACGAACAAGGGTGGTGTCACGTCTTCTTCATTGGAGGTCTTGGCCGCACTTTCGTTCGATGACAAGGGGTTCTTGGATAACATGTGCGTGGACAGCAGTGGAGTTAAGCCAGAGTTTTATGAGCAATATGTTTCGGAAGTTCAAAAGAAGATTGTTTCGAATGCTGAGTCTGAATTCGAAGCTTTGTGGATGCTCAGAACTGCAACTCGCGAGCCAATTACCGAGTTGTCTGATAAACTTTCTAAGGCTATCAACAAGTTGGCTGATGAATTGGCTAACTCCAAGGAATTGTGGAGTGATGACCAAGACTTCAGAAATGCTGTTTTGATTGACGCTCTTCCTCCTTTGTTGTTGAAGTCGATCGGAATCCAAAGCATACTTCAGAGAGTGCCAGAGGCTTACCTCAGAGCTTTGTTTGCTACCAGCTTAGCGTCCAAGTTTGTTTATTCTAGAGGCGTGGATTCAAACCCAGCCAAATTCTTAGAGTTCATCTCGCTGATCAGAAAGGAGTTTGTCGCTAAGAACTTATTGTGATCATGTCATGGCTACACTGGCTTGATGGGCCAGTGATGGAAATGTTGAGGTGATTCGCCTACCAAAAGTGATCGTTCAAATCATGGTATTTTTCTATATAACCAGTTTTCTAAAAGTATAATTATAAATATTAAATTCTTCGCTATAAACAAATGAACTAAGTAACATCATTTCAAGAGCGTGAATCCTCTTCCAATTCCTGAATGATTTTTTTCCTATTGACGACTTCCTCATTGATTTGTGACGTGGCGTAATCACCAATTAGCGCAAATATCATTGTTGAGCCCCCGATATAGTACCTTACTTTGACGGGGAGACTGGTCCACTTTTGCCAGAGACTCATTGTTGATGATGGTATAGACAAAAATGGTGACGGTGGATTCCACGAAAAATTTGACTATATAGAAGGAAGGTAGTGCCCAAACCAATGTCGTTTCACTAAGAGGGCCTTACTTGGTAAAAATGTAAATTATCATATTGTGAGATTGTACTTGGTTGTTTCTTTGAAGGTCATGAATCTCTAATACCAAAGATAGGAGAGTTCTTGAGAACAAGATGGATATCATATGATTAGTTTTGCAGCCAGAAAAATGAAGAGAGGCCTATAGTGAGAGTAGACGAAGCCAATAAGAAAGACACATTGCTGCCAATTGAAAAAATTCTGAAGTTTTTTTAAGGTAAGAACATCAAAGAGGACCCAGTAGAATACCCAATGGAATTTCAGCTCCTTTCACAATATTTATTTTTGCTTTGAAACTGAAACATGGATCTGCAAGAGAATATCATATGTTCATATGCGTTGTGACATCAACGCAATGATTATCGCGACTTTACGTCGAGAAGCGATGCCCATCTTCAACGTCAAGCTAGTGTAAGTTCCTTTCTGTTAATACCAAATTAGAAGGAAAAGCCCAAATAGCTAACTACGAAAGAAACAAAAAACAGTCATCGAAGACAAAATGATCACTGCTAAGCGATTGGCCAAGACAGAAGCATCGCTTCCACCATGTTGTCTAAGAGTACACCCAGATGACCATTCGCTTGTGTTCCTTGGAACTTATAAGCTCGAAAAAGAGTCTGGGAACAGACATGGATCCATTGAGATTCACCGTATCAATAAGGGAAGTGTCATCCAAGAAGCGTCTGTTCCTACAAAACTGGCAATATTGGACTTGAAGTTCAGTCCGGTGGACTCACTGGTATTGGCCCTGGCACATTCCACAGGTGAAATTATCATCTGGAAATTTCAGCACGAATTGACCCAAATAAGCACACTTCAAGTTTCCGAGAATACCAATCTTGTAACATCTATATTCTTTTCGCCATTTCAACCGCAGAAACTTTTGGCTACACTCACATCGGGCGAAAGTCTTCTTGTGGATTTAGAATCCGGGGATGTTGAACCATTTCTTACCACACACTCCTTGGAATGCTGGACCGGTGCATTCGGGGAGGCTGGTCCTTCAAAAAATGTTGTTTTTACTGGTGGCGACGATGCTAAACTTATTGCACATGACCTTAGAACAATGGGGAAAATATGGTCCACGAACCATCGGCACCATGATGCAGGCGTGGTTCTGATTCTATGCCCGGGACAAAACTGGATGAATCAGAAGCCAAATTCTCTTTGGACAGGCTCATATGATGATAATTTGCGTATATTCGATTTAAGAAAGTTGGATGGGGACGATGGCCCGTACTTATACTCCAGCTTGTTACCCATGGAGACACAGAAAGAGAATCTTAATGGCGGTGTGTGGAGATTGATACCAGCCCCAGACTCCGATGATGTCTTAGCATGCTGTATGTATGATGGTGCTCGTATAATCAAGCCAACCGCAGATGGTGTAGAAGTCCTGCGCTACTTTAAAGGAGACCACGAGAGCATGTGTTATGGCGGAGATTGGCAGGATCCGGGATCCATCGTCACTTGTTCGTTCTACGATAATGTGGTTCAGGTGTGGCTGCCACAGGAAGAAGAATGAGATTTAAAACATTTTGATGACACACCTAAATATATGTAGACCCTCTTGTATATTGCAATTCTTTGTTTGCACAAATATATACAAGTTACAATAGTGACAAATCTAATGGGAGAGAGGAGCCTCTTCCGCTTGGATACAACTTCTCTTTACCTTCAAACCTTCTGGGGTTCGGAAGCGCGTTGCTATTGATGAATTTGAACCTGCTATCTTCAATAACAATCTTTGTCTTTTCATTCGCTTTGCTCCGTTGCAGAGTATTGATCGTATACGTCAGTGCTGAAATTTTCCGAAGGTTCAGACCAGCAGACTGTTGTTGATCTAGAACACTAGGAGCAGCCGGAGGTGGTGGGGGAGGAGCAGGCTTTTTCGTTTTGAGGAACAGGTGAGACAGAGGCTGAGATGAAGAGGGAGTAGCAGAGGGCATTGAAGGTGGCAAAGATGGCGGCAATTTGGGAGCATTGTGAATGGGAGGAGGCGGTGGCATATCTGGCGGAGCACGTTGCTCACTAACATGATAACTCACATGTTTTGGCGCTGCAGAAGGCGCTGGTGGTGGCGGTGGCGCAAAGGGAGCAGGTGGGGCAGGCGGCACAGATGGAACCAGAGATGGCGGGGCAGGTGGAACAGCCTGATGCACAACTGTAGATTTCCTTGGGGCAGATGAAGGAGGCGGCATATTGTGAGTCAGATTAGAGTCTTGTGTTGTTGAATAAGTGGAAGAATCTTGCACCACAAATGCATCGTTTCTTTTCGCATTGATTTGATCAAGAAAAGGTAGAGCACCCCCTGATTGAGGCTTTGACAGCGTCTCAGAGTCACGCGGTGGAGACAAAAGTACTGGTGGCGGAGGTGGTGCCAGAGAAGCTGGGTGCAGAGGGGCTGACGACTTTGTTTCAAATACAGGTGGTGGTGGTGGAGGAGGAGGAGGAGGGGGAGGAGGAATGGAGCCTGTTTGTCTCTGCGGCAAATTCGTCTGAGGCGCAGAGATATTCGAGTATTCATCCTCAGCATCCTCATCATCCTCGTTAGCATTGGGTCCTTCAACGACATGCGCCCCTGTGCGACGAGAGTTTATGTCCGCCAAGAATGGAAGCCCACTTGGGAGAGGTGGGGCAGGAGGTGGCGGAGGGGCCAGTGAGCTTGGTGTCAGTTTTGGTACTCCTGTATCTGACAGAGGAGCTGGAATAGGGGGAGGAGCCAGAGGCAACGGAGGAGGTCCAGAGCTTGGGAGCGGAGGGTTTCCAAAGGGGGGAGCTGGGGCCGCTGGTGGAGGCGGCGAGGAATCGAACGACTGCGCTTGGGATTCATTGGAGTTCATGGATGAGACTGATGGTGATCTCAAGTGTGTCAGTTTTTTTGGTCTACTGGGTGGAAGCCTGGGTACTTTCAACGTTGACGAAGCCGGCGTCGAGGGGGGTAAAGATGGAGGCAAAGGTGGAGGACCACCACTTGGGAGTGGCGGCGGCGCAGTTCCTGGAATAGGTGGAGGTGGAGGGGGTGCCGCAGCCGGTACAGTTCGTTTGGGAGGGGGGCGAGTTTTTGGGGCCTGTGGTACAGAAATTGATGGGGGAGTCGAGATCTTGGGCACCGTCTGAGATGGCGTGCTAGGAATAGGGATCTTCGGGGCACTTGGTGGAACAATTCCCGAACGGTTATCTTTGACAGACTTGAGTTTTGGCATGCCACCAGCGAAAATGTCACCCAATTGCGGGCCCATGGGCATGGTGGGAGCAGACAGCGACAGTGCCAGTGCCAGGGAGATGGAAGGACCTGCAGCAGCTACAGAAGAAGGTTTGGACTCGAGCAAAGGTTTCGATTTATCGACAGTGACAGTTTTCTTCAACTGCATACCCTTCTGGATATCCCCCAATAATGCGTCACGACCCGCTGGCATTCGGGTCGGAGGCCCCGGAGGAAGATCGAGATTAGGAGCACCCATTGGCGGAGGAGGAGGAGGGGGAGGAGGTGGTCCCGCCATTATTGATTTATTAATGATATATTAAAGGATTGGTAAAGAGGGAATTATCTTCTTTTAATTTGGTTTTTGGTGTGTGTTATTGTTTTGTTCTGCGAAACGTGAGTTCAGTTTGAAAGTATGGAGTTATGGAATATGGGGAGGTAGAGTGGAGGTAGACATGAGGCTGCGGCAAGAAATGTTGGCAGGGTGAGGGTTTTACCAGTGAAAACCATAACCTTGGTACAGACACGACTTGACGTCCACCGTGAAAATATATCACGATGCGACTATCAAGCGGGCTTCCCTTTTCCCTTTTTAACCTTTAAGTGAATTTTTACATAGGATTATTTACACAGGTGGACGTACGCTTATTTAATCAAGCGGAACCACCTCC
>JAJMAK010000371.1:0-15941 GCA_030572615.1 Metschnikowia lachancei | reverse complement strand
TCATCGGGTCTTCGATGTTTAAGTGATTCCACCAGAACTTCGTGCAGCCACACTCATTATAAAGATGACTTTGAATATGTTGCAGATTAACCTCTTGCAAACAAAGATGACACTTAAACCCAGGTAGTGGTCGACGGGTATCATGCATTGGAACATACGATCCAAAATTAAAATGGTGAAGAGCTTCAAGATCCTTGAGCTTTTTCCATTCAAATTTATGAAGAGTTTTCCAAAACTTCTCCCAGCGGCGCTTGCCCCGAGCCTCCAGACATAAGTCCAAAAAATGCGGAGGTGCGGAAGTATTTGGTATACCAATCCAGAACATCATTCAACGTTGAAAGGAGTACTGCAACTCGATGCCCTTGCATCTGAGTGACCATTTCTAACACCCCATAGCCACCCTGCTTGGGCCTCGCATAAAGTTTATCAGTACTGATACCCTTGAAAACTGCATGGATGTCTGCATCCATTTTCTTGAGTTATTGCTTACTCATGCATTGAGCCAAATCTTTGTACACCGTTTTGGACGATACAAAGACATTAGTTCCAATAGCCCTAGTAATCAAATCAAGATGCGTGTATCCTTGATTCAATGACATGAAAGGTATCTTTGAAATAAACCCAATCTTCCCACTCTTCCGACCAAAGGTACGACTGAGTATAGAGCAATATTTGCTGGTGATATTGTGCATGGTATTCGTGAAATTCAAAAAGTTTACTTTTGGTTTCACTAACTCGACTGTAACTCAATCTCTCAAACATCTAAATGGCCTCAGCAACTTTAGAATAATCTGCCTCTGACCCAAGGTATATGTTCACATCATCAGCGAATGCATGATATTTCATCCATCCAACAACAACAACAATCCCCTCATATTCTATTGGAATCCCCTCCAATGCATGGATATGCATCAAGAACGGCTCCAACGCTAGGTTGAAAATAAGAGGCGATAAGGGATTGCCCTGTGAGGATCTTCACATATCTTCGTGGTTTCATTTGTGATTTCCACATCACTAGCTTGTACATGGTGTACATCCTCTTCAGTGTTCATTTCGTCTTCTCTCTCATCCTCACCCTCCACATTGAAGGTTTCATAAATGTTGTGATCGTTTCTAGTGAAAGAATTATCTTTTGACTTTGCGGTATTCACATTTTGCTTCACAGCGTTCTGTTGCATGTTTGGCATAATATCCCCCAATTTACACTGATCAATTGGTCTGGCCTTTGCTGCGCAGTCTTCAGGAAGATTATATGGTCTATTCCGACATTTACATTTCTTCGGGCACTCATAGCCAGGGTGGTAATTATTTCCACATACTTTGCAGCCTTTCCTTGTACATTCTCTGAAGAAATGCACTGTAGTATGGCAAAGGGGACAATAACGTTGGACAAATTTCATATCACATCTCATGTCAAGTGGATCAAACACTTCAACATATGTAGTGTTTTTATGCCAACAATGATGTCCAACAATTAGATGTATTCGAGAAAATATAACTTTATTTGATGGGTTACTGAAAGAACAGAGGTCTTCAAGAGGAGTTACTTCCAATGGGGGACCTTGTGAATGAATAGTGGATAACACCATTAGTCATGTACCTGAACTGAAATCATGATCTAGTTACAGATTTATTCTATGATTTTTATTGTTTTTTTTTTCGTAATTAGAAAGTGCTAGTCACTTTACCAGCTACAGTCTGTAATAAGATCTTTCAAAAAAAAGAATACTTTTACCCCAAACTGAGCTAAATTGCAAGTCATCCCCATGTATGATGAGAAACATTGTCTTACAAATATCCTTGTAAATTATCTGGAGTAAAAAAACAGTAAGGAAGAAAGAGAAGTCTGCCCGATGTGATCTGTGTCCGTGGATTAGTAAGCATTTTCTTGGGTTTCTTCTTCCTTGCCTATCTAATTGACTTTAATGTTTTTCCCCTTTCAGAAACCTTAATGAGTATTTTGAAAAGCTTGGGCTTCTTTGATGTGAGCTGAAAGAATAAAGGGTCATAACTGATTAGTTCTTTTACCTAGCCCTATTTAATTTGAGCATCAATATATTTTCAAAAGCAAACTACGGCCGTCTGATCATGGCATTAGCTAGTTCAACGAGGCAGGTATATCTCAGAGCCTCTTTTATCTGGTAAATAATAAATACGACTGTCCCTGTTGATTAGAAGCAGTGCGCTTTTCTATTGAAAAACAGTGCTTCTGTTTCATTTCTTTCAGAAAGAATGACCAGATTTTAGCTTTTATGCTAAGGAGGATTTTAATATCCAGATGTATGACTCTGGTGCACCATCTAAATGTAGCTTTATGTAAGATTCCATAGGTATTCTTCATCGGAAATATGATGAACGAGGTGAATTGATATGACTATTGGGTCAATATCACGTACCCAAATTAAAATAAGAAAATAAAAACGCTTTTTTATAATGAACGATCACTTTTAAAGTTGAAGAGAAAAAAAAAAACAACAATGTAAAGAAAAAGCCAGCAAAACATCCTATAAAAATACTAAGTGTTGAAAGTTTCCTCTCTCGTACACATTTCACCACCCGTAACCGTTGCATGTTTCGTCAACTGAATTTTTCTTACTGCAAAAAATCCTTGTTCATTGTGTCTTTTTGCCTGTAGCTCAAAAACTTTATCTATGATCTGAAAAATTGAAAAAAAAAAAATTGGATGACATTAAAAAAGCACCGTTATATTTTTAATTACAAAGCATATTTCGTAGTGATCTCCAATATGAAAACACCCAAAGTCCTTTAAAAAAATATGACAAGTCAAAATTTTCAGATATTGCATACACTATCAATTAATTTTCAGCTTTCTTAACCTTTGCCAACTATGAAAGTTTCCCAAATCTATGTTCAGATACCAGTTTATGCTTCTTTGGGCTAGTGGTTTTGGCTTAGGGTAATATGAAAGTGCCCCAAAACGACCAGAACGCGGAATTATCTTCTTATCGGAATGTGAAATGCAGGTCCAAATCTGTGGCTCGTAAATATAAATATTCGCGGTATTACGTTGGAAGTTCCGAGACCTCCGGTTTGAAGACAATTTTGTCACATTCCAAAATGGATCAAAGATACACCAGTGATCCGTCTTCAGGAAGTGCGGGTATTGTTGCCTCTGAAATTGCTGAAAATGAAAACATTTTGGGGAAGAATGGACTGCTTGCGAATAGTTATGGGTCCACAGAGACAGTTGGCTGCGATCAAACACTGAATATAGATGAAGGGGATGTCACGTTTTCTTTACCCAAAGCCCAGTTTTACACTTTAATCTCCAGTATCTATATGGCAAGTTTTTTGGCAGCTTTGGACACAACGGTTGTTACGACGTTGTTGACAGTCATTGCCTCAGATTTGAATGCAGTGGAAAGCATTAGTTGGATTGCCACGGCTTATCTTTTATCATGCTCTGCGTTCCAGCCAATATATGGTAAATTGTCGGATATATTTGGTAGGAAGATTTTACTCTTAATTTGCTGTTTTCTTTTTGCCGTCGGATGCTGTATATGTGTTACGGACTCTCTTGTTTTATTGGTCATTGGTCGGTTTGTTACAGGCTGTGGCGGGTCTGGCTTAACCACGTTGGGTACTATCACTATGTCTGATTTAATTCCACTCAGAGATCGGGGATTATACCAGGGGCTAGCAAATATATGCTTTGGTCTTGGTGCTGCCTCCGGTGGTATTGTGGGAGGTGTTGTTGCTGACATCTTTGGCTGGAAATATGTATTTATATTCCAGGTACCCCTTGCGATTCTTGTTGGATTGGCAATATTTTTCTTTCTCAATTTGCCCGACGGATCACCTGGTCTAGGGGCAACAGGAACGGAGTTTTCAGAAAAGTTGAAACGCGTTGATTTTCTAGGGGCATTTTTTTTGGTGTCTTCGCTCATGATAATTCTTACGACTGCGTCATTGGCCGGCACGCAGTTTTCGTATTCTTCAAAGACTTTCATCGGATTAGTGACATTGTCCATTTTACTTTTCTTCTTCTTCATTTACACAGAGTGCTTTATATCTGACGAACCCATCATACCCATGGAGATCATGTCTGAGAGAACTGTTTTGGCTTCCTCGCTTGCCAATTGGTTTTACACAATGGGCGTTTTCACCTATTTATTTTTCATACCATTATACTTCCAGACCGTTATGGGACTAACGGCTACTCAGAGTGGTGAGAGGGTCATACCTAACTTCTTTGCTGTCTCTTTTGGGTCAGTTGGCGCAGGCTTGTACATGAAGAAGACAGGTCGCTATTATGTTCTCACAGTTGCGGTTGGAATTATATCTTTATTGGGTATGTATAGGGTTTTGATGTTATCTCCACAGTCATCTTTGCTCACCCAGTTCACAATTTTGATACCTCCTGGTTTCGGTTATTCATGTATATTGACCGTTACCCTCCTTTCCCTCATAGCTGCCGTTCCCATGAAGTACCAAGCCTGTACTACTTCGATCCAATACACTTTTCGGGCAACTGGATCGACAATTGGTGTTTCTGTTGCTAGTGCTATCTTTCAAAATTTGGTAAGGGACAATTTGTCTCGTAATGTTCATGATGTTATCAAGGATTTCACTTCGGCAGAAAAAATCATCAAAAAGGCTCTTGAAAACACAAACTATGTACACGAGGCACCAGAGCTTGTACGGAATGCAATAAGACAGGCGTATAGCACAGGCTGTAAGGGTGCATTGATTTTCAGTACTGCGACTATTGCGCTAGGATACGTCTCATCTTTATTTATGAAAGAACACGTTCTTCATAAATCAATGAATAGAAAGTAGATACATGACTGATAATTATACTATATTGAATATATATATATATATATATGGTGTATTTTGACTCAATCTATAGTTTGAGAGACGTGCTCTAGAGAAAACTTGTGATTTACTCCTCCGGACAAAAAGAGGTTGGTACTTTCTTCCTCACCTGATTCTTCATCCAAAATGGAACTATCGTTTGTGTACAAATGTTGAGAATAATTCGCATTTTTCAAAGGCGTATCTTCGGGTATGTCTTCAGAGTTAGAATTCAAAGTAAACCTTGAAACCTCGTTATTCAAGCGACTTAATTCTGGAAGAGGTTTTCTCTTCCATACACTAACCTTGGGCGATAAAGGCGAGCGAATACCAACATCGTGGCGAAGTCCAGCATGTGCGGACGAAAAGCTCAAGTACGGGGAGAGCATTGGGCTCAAGACCTCGTCATCATGAATTGCAACCTCGAGAGTTTCCTCAATCACCTCTTCAATCAACTCATTTTCAGAGCTGATGTTTATGTTAATCAAGATGACAGACACCAAAATGCACACAACACCGAATCCATATATGAAAAGCTTCGAGGCAGAGGAGCCATTTCTCTCTTTTGAAAAATCGAGTATAATAAAATCCACAAAGATTGTGATCGGTATGCACGATGTCAATGCTAAACTGGTGACTAGTGGACTAGTGAGTAGCATGGCCAAAATGGTGACATAGTCTGATGTCACCGAGAACAAGGCGTTGATGGAAATCATGAGAAACACAGACAAATCTGAAGGGAGTTCAAATGTCTCTATGCCAAAAATATGAGTTATGAAGAGAATTGGCAAGCCAAGAATAAGTGTGAAAACTCCCACCCAACCAAATAATTCTCTTTCATTGGTGCTTTTCTCACCAGTGCCACATTTGACTTTCATGTTTAGTAAGTACAACGCGTAAAAAAATGCACCTATTAATGCCAAAAAATTACCATAAAGTGGGTTTCTTGGTTGGAACTTATTATCTGAACCACCATTGAAGTCCTTGCCACCTAAGTTTATTAAAATCACACCCATCAAACTACTAGTCACACACGCAAGCTTTTTGATCAGAAACTTGTCAATCTTCAAGACAACCCCCAAGCACAAAGTAAAGAAGGTAGTTGTAGACCCTAAAATAGTTTGATTTGATGCAGAGGTGTACTGCAAGGCCAGCAAGGCCATCAAGTTATAGAAGAAATAAATCACGGCAATCTGGAAGGCCAAAAGCAAAACCTCAGATCTATTCAAAAACCTGGATTCTTGATGTGTTTTCACTGCAGGAGCCGGGCAGCCAGGTGATTTTGAAATTGCACCGCTTTCAATTTCTAAATCCGAAGTGGAGAGCAACGGCGAAGAGTTTGGAAATGAATTGGATGGCTTATTGAGCAAGTACTTGAAAAACGAAATCACATTTGGAATAAAGTTCAATATAAAGCAAGACCCAGTGAGAACAGCCAAGAAAAAGGGCTTCTGGAATTCATCTCCCTTTAGCACAGTATTCACCAATTCTAAACCAATAATCCAAGTACATATGGCAATTAACAAAAGTAATACTCCGAGCTTAAAGTTCTTTTTCTCTTGTTCGTTGATAGCGTCGATAACTTCGTCAACACTACCCAACAAGCGACTGGCAATCTCTTGAGCTTTTACTCGCGGAGATCCTATCGTGGAATTTCTCGTTTCAGAATGGCTTCTTGGCATTACCCTACCATCCATAAGTTCTGTTGTTTCTCCTGTTTAACAAAAGGAGGTATGTAGATAAGCACCCGACATATAAGTTCCGCGTCCCCCTTTTCGTTTCGGAATCGCATTTCGCGGACTCCCAAGACACTCTCCATAACTTGTTTTTTTCTTTTTATATATATATATATATTATATTCTTGAAATGGGCCAATAAAGTGATCTATTGAAATATGTATGCTGTTTAATATTGCGTTGACCAGCCGTAGGTAGCAGCCAATCGCTTATCTAGATGCTGTTTGGCTGTGATGGGTACTGTATCTTTGTTAGCACCCCGGTTTTTGATATCCCTGATCAAAGCACTTGGAACCGGCACCAATAAGGTGGAATCATTGGGGTGACTAAAAAAGACAATCGAATAGCGATCTTTTCCACTTTCCTGAGCCTTCGCAGGAAATTTGACCCTATGTATTGTTGACTTTAATAATCCACCAGTCCAATAAGACAACTGATCTGCGATGTTGACGATAATCGGAGGTGCCTGAGTCTTAAACTTAGAGTCATTGGTGGGAACATACGGAACAGGCTCCCATTTCTTACTGACTGGTGAATAAATTTCTAAGCCCTCCTGATTTTCTTGTTGGAATAACAAAGTCATCGAGCCATAGTCCGTGTGGGCACCGGCTCTTATAGTAGACTCTGGATTTAAGGACTTCTGACTAGGATAATGCAATAGTCTAAAGGTTGTTCCTGAAGCCTTTTCAGGGTCGTATTTGGAAGTGAACCAATCGATCCCTTTGACGTTTGTATCTTCGATTTGCAATCCGAGGGCAAGGATTTGTAATATCTTAATTGATAACTTATAAAGCTTTAATATTGTAGATCTTAGCAATTCTTCTCTCAAGGGGTTTTCATGAAACCAGCTAGGTATTTTCCTGGACGAATTTCCCGTCTCAAAATTCAAAGAACATATATTCAAAGCTTCCTTTGGATCACCCACTTTTTGTTTGGCAGGGTCTAAGTTTTCACCTCCATAATCCGTATAGCCATGGTTTGACTCATCAATGAGATACTTTTGCTTATAGTCCGAGGGCAATTGAAAAAATTCCTCTGAAAGGGCAAAAATGTCTGCCACCTCTTTTGCAGAAAAACCATGTCCTTCTACAAACAAAAACCCCTGCGAGGTTGCAGCTTTCAAAAGTTCAGCAGCGGTATTTTCATTGACATCAGTGATATCAACTATCTTCAAGGGGTTGTTAGTTTCAGACATTATTGATAATTACTAATGTAAAAAGCAAGAAGAAGTACTACCGTTCTCATCTCGGTTGAGATGCCAGCTTGATCTAATTGCAGTCCTTGCAGAGCGCACCTCTGACACTTTGATCATGAGCAATGAACACGGAATTTTTTTCCTTTTTGGTGCATGTGAAGTGCAATAATGCGCAGTCCAATCCGCGAGAGTATAATAATAATCCATGTGAAACCGGCAAAGAAGAAACGCTGATTTGGTCAAGGAAGAATGATCTTCTAGTCTTTGCTAAAGTAATTTCAGAAAACAATCTGTGTTCAATTATGTATAGGTCAACATAATCTCTTATCAATAAATATAATGTTACTTAATCGATCCGTCTTTTCTCTTTAGCTCAGAAGGAATGCGGGCCGGGGTAGGTTGGGTAACGGTCTTCTTGGCTATTTCGGATTTCACCGAAACTGAGATTTTAAGAAGAATATTTCACCCAACACTCTCTGTCTGAATTGGGGTGCTTCTGTGATTATAATTAAGCTTATAATAAGCCTATTTATCATCAATTTCAAACCTATGTATAGTCCATAAGTGAAGATATTTTTATGAATCGGTCAGTATATACTTCGTTATGAACTGGAATTTATCTTTAAAACGATATTATAAGCAAAATACTTAAACACGTTAGACTATCTTGCCCTATAGATCCTTTTGGGAATTAATAAGTCCATTGCTGATTACTTTCCTAGAAGATAAGGTATACATGAATAAAAAAAAAACATCTGAAATCACAGCAGCTCGACGTCATAAACGAAACAAATTAGAATCCGCACTGTATACAGGCACACAAAGGTCGTACTTCGACCATAACGATGACGCGAGATTTTATATATACGCGTCTTGAATGTAAAAAAAAGGAAATAACCCTTGATTAACGATGAAGACAAACGTGAATGTCGTTGACGATGTACCTGCCGTGAATATGAATTTGGTGCCATGCAAAATCCAATATACGGGACCCTCGAACACAAATGAGTTTTTTACGCCTTCGAAACAAATGGAAATCTTACATAATCAAGACGTCGTGACCGCTACTTTTAGGGGAATGAAATTAGTTGGTGAAACTATTGAATTCAAAGGCAAAGTTGGATTTGTCTGCAATAGCGTAGAATCGCTGAAAGAGAGCACTGATGATGCTGGGAACATCGAAACTTTTAAGGAGCTCAGTTCAATAGCAAAGTTTGAAAACATTACGGTATACGGACATGACGCTTGTCCATCTGAAAACAACAAATGGAAAATGTTGAATGAGTGGGATGCTATATCGGCTGCTATTAATTCATAGGCCTCTTCCTAGGGGGCTCACGTAATAGCTTAAAGGTCATGAAAATTCCCTCCTGGACAAGAAGAGCGCCATCAGTCGAACCCCCAGAAATTGCAGAAGTATAAGGGGCGAGCAGGTCGATCAATTTATCCGAAACTCCAAGTGGGTCTTTTGGTAACCAAATCGTTGGCTTTTCATAGCCGTAACATGGGTGAAAATACAACAATCCACCCCTTGCATGCTCCAAAGATGACTCATTTAACTCTTCCTCGATAGCAAGCGAATCCTCATTCATCTGCGGAAAATAATTAAAGTGCTTTCGGAACCTATTATAAGAGACGATGTTTCCGAAAATAGTGGTTGCGAGAGCACCTGCCATCATCAAGGCTTGAAACTTCATGGGGCAATCTCCCTTTTGATTTTCCAGGGATACAAATATGCCTATCATACAACATTCTAAGCAATATATCCCAGAATACAAGTGAAAAAGTGCCCTTGGATACATCCTTCCATTTGTTTCTGAGTCATTGACATGGCTATACATGTAATGAAGTGCATGCTTGTAATATAGAAGCATCAATAGTAAGATTAAGATCATGAACACAGATACCACTGGTGAAATTGTGCTGTAAGTGATACCAATAGCCCCGTATACCGAGAGTGTAGAATATAAGGAGCCCCACTTTACTTTCTTCAATGTACTCAAACGATTGAACTTCATTCTTGGTGTTCGGTCCGTCCATTGGTAAACGAAAAAATTCATGAACAACTCACCTAGCTTCAAGAAATTGCTCCCACACAAAGAGAATGTTTTCACGGATAAATATTTGAAGAAAAAAACAGAGCTTTTTGGGATGTTAGCCGCTAATAGTATTGGAATCGAGACTGGTTTCTCGACAACTTGAAGTAATACAACAATAAGACTCGTCAGAACTGACACGACCAAGAACTGTTGAATGAACAAAAAAGCAAAGTACCAACTTTGGATGTCTAATTCGAGTTCAGCGCCCGTCCAGTTACCTTTCCAAGACAACAAAACCCGAAATACTTTCAATTGAATAGTTGTCACCATACTCAACAATATTGTAGGTAGTAAGCTTGAGAAAACCGTCTTTATCTCCTCTGGTAACCTACTCAAAAACCCCATGAAGGGTAATAATTGAGTTATCAAGGGAATTTGGGAAAACAAAGTAATGAGGGAAACGGGGATAACATAAATGCATATTATAACAATCAATAGTAAAACAAAGAAATATTTCTCGAACAAAATCACCCAATTATGTTTTTTTGCCAAATTTTCCCAGATTATGTCATCGTGATTTACTTCGATGATGCTTTCATTGAGAAAGCCAAAAGCCAGCGATAATAAAATTTGATGTGCCATATACGCTGACTCCTGCGACCGAAACATTAAAAAAACTTTGTCTTGCTTGGTGTAGTTACCTTGAGCGATATCATCAACCCGTTTCTGAAGTACTGTCAGAGCTTTTGAGAGATTGCGGATGCACCATTCATCAATATATTCTGGTTTTTGCAATGCAAGTACTCTTAGGAAACCAGGCAACCTAATAGAAATAACCTTGCTGAGGAAAGGGATTGGTATTAGTGGCACATAAATCGGAGGATAAAACAAGTTGTTTTTATCATTTAAGCTTTCTGGGTACATCTTTAAGTTCTTTAATATTCTCATTTGCTTGATCTCAAGAATATCCAAAGCTTCCACTGCCTTTTTCCACTGCCACCAGAACTCATAGTAATGATCTAATAACCAGATGTGTTCAAGCCCTCCAGAAAACAGATCAAAAGATTTGTGGAGGGATTCAGGGTTGAGCAAATTCTTTGGAACATTTCCTAAAAGTAGCACTCTGGAGGAAGCTTTGCCTCTATGAGCATAGGAGTTTAAATATGTATGCCTTATTTTCGCAATACTCCGAAACTCATGGAAAACAAGAAAATTGAAAAACCCTATAGTGGCCAATGAGCATACAAAGTGAAAGTTAAGCCGACTGACTTTACTCATGGCTATATTTGATATACTCAAACGATCGAGTCCTTTTGCTTGAAAATTCACAGTTGAACCTGTAAAATTGATTGGTAGAAGAATCATCAAATTGAGAATCCCACATGAGGCAAAAAAGACTAGAAGTATATTTATGAATCTGAGGAAGAAATAAGTATCTAGTCCCATCGATAGAAAACAGTTGATATCATACTTCCAAGAAGGCTTAATCCAATCAAAAAACCCTTGCGGTAGGAGCTCCATTCTTTCACTTTCAGGGGTACAAAAGCACCTTGGCTGGTATATGTATATACATATCGCTCTTAGATAACAGAATAGGAAAATCTCAATCAAACATATACACAACGAAGTTGTTAAATGCTTCAAAAGTACGCTCACATCTGTGCCGTAAGACATGTGCGCAGACCCTGTCTGATCATTGTTCAAAAAGCCTACAAAAGTCTCAGGGTCCACAAAATATTTTAAAAAAGATTGTAGTAATGATGAGTAGTTATGTTGAAAGGAGAATTCCTGTGACTTCAGGCTCATGATAATTATCGAGGAAACAGTAATGATTCGAGTGAATTTAGTGTGTTCGTATATTGTTTAAGAAATAATGGAAGTATGATTCTTAATCTGTCTTCTTGAATGCAACCTCTCTGGGAAGCTGGAAAGTGACACAAAACATGGGCTTCGTGGGCGCAACTTTTCGCACCAAATGAAATTGAAATTCTTCGAAAGCAACAGGATAATTAATAATATTGATAATTCGAGCATGCACCCTCTTGTGAAGTTCCTCCATCGACGGCTCGGGCTCATCAGAAGAAAACTTTTCAAAACAATGGACATTAATGATAGGAAGTTTGAAATTTGGATCGCTTGTCGCCACCTTTTCCACTTCTTTGTCGCGAGTGTACAAGCCCACAAACTCATCTAAAAAAGTTAAAGCAGAATCAGGTAGATTCATAACATAGTTAGAAATAAACTTGGGTATGTCGATATTGGAAAACTCGATTGCTCTGACCGTTTTTGCTTCGTTTGTCTCCAGGTCAGTCTTGCGGCGCTTAACCATCTTGCGCTTTTCAATTTTTCCGATAGTGCTCGCCCACTCCAAACTCATCGAAGGGGACTTTCTGATGAATTCTCTCCCATCCAAGTTATTTGGCCTAACAAAATCGTCCACGTTATTGAGCTTTATGTTCTCTTTGAGATATTTGTATGATTCTGGATTTAAATCATTTGCCAAAACCAATGCACTTTTGCGACCTGCCGGAACGGCAAATGGTCCAACACCGGCAAACACATCTCCTACGACCTCACCGGGCTGAAATTGAGAGATAAGTCTGTCGTGTTCTGTGCTCAATCGCAGGTTCCAATAAACCGAACTGAAGTCAAAACGAAATTTGCACCCACTCTCATTTTGCTCAACAATGAAGTCATCTTTGCCGGCTAAAATATTCATTTTGAACGTTCTAAACTTTGTGTCGATAGAATCTACTTTGTCCACAACAGTTTGAATTTTTGAGTTTTTGTCCAAAACGACTTGGCCAATCAATGCGCCATAATCCTTAAACTCTTTGCGTAAATTGAAATGCGCAATGTGGCCAGCTTGAGCGAACCCTGTGGGAATTTCGTTAGATAAATTTTCAGGTAACACCGCATGTAAAATGTCATCAGCCTTCCAGAAAGTGTAATCCAACTTAAGGGTGTAAGGAATAACTTGAACATTATATTCATTGATTTTTTCCAACGTTTTATGTGACAAGAGATCTTTGTAAGTTTCTAAACTATCGACGTCATCACGTAACAAGACACCCTTGGTCTCTTTGATAGGCACAATATGCTTCACACCAGGCAAGAGAAGAATGTCGCCCTTACAGGTTTTCACGAAATCTCCAAGGTACTTTGGATTTGGGAAGGCGGCAACCAAGAGGGGAATATCTTTTTGAAAGAAAGATCTGTCTAGCACTCTCATTTCCCGATTGATCGGAGGGCTAAATTTGTGTTTCACGCTCATTATTAATCTCCTCTCTGTCTTATTCAAAGCACTAAGTGCACGAAATTGCTGATGAAAAACTGATGTGATTTTTCCAGATAAAAATCTTGAAGATTTATCTAGCATACACAACAAAATAATGTTTTGGGGAAGTGCTCTGATTAGCTTATATGAAGATCTTGGGCGAGTGACAAAATTGAAAGCTCGCGAGTTTACCCATCGCGCACTGCACACGAATATTCAATCTATATCAATGCTAAATACTTTGCACTAAATTCAAACAGCAAGCAAAATGGAGTCTGTAATCAGTATAACAAGACCCACAAAAGCTACTCTTAATGACCATAGCGATATTTCTGATATAGAAGCAGACGGAGATGAATCAGTGGAATTTTCGTCTCATGGTCGGAAGAATGAACAGAATGTTTCAATTGTCACACCCGGAGAGCTCGTCACGGACGATCCGACTTGGATGAAAGGCCATGGGACTTATTTTTTGGAAAATCAAACCTATTCATCAGTAGCTGGAAATGTGTCGAGAGTTAATAGACTTCTAAGCGTTCTCCCTCTCAGAGGAAGATACGAGGCTGAAACAGGTGACCATGTGGTTGGAAGGATCACCGAAGTTGGTCAAAAGCGTTGGAAGGTTGATATTGGATGCAAGCAAGATGCTGTCTTGATGCTTGGCTCTGTAAACTTACCTGGTGGTGTCTTGAGGAGGAAATCCGAGAGTGACGAGCTACAAATGAGAAACTTTTTGAAAGAAGGTGATCTTTTAAATGCCGAAGTTCAAAGCGTCTTCAGCAACGGTTTGGCGTCTTTACACACCCGGTCTCTCAAGTATGGCAAATTGAGAAATGGAATATACCTAAAAGTTCCATCCAGTTTGATCATCAAACAGAAGAATCATACCTACAATTTACCTGGAAATGTTAGCATAATACTCGGAGTGAATGGATATATCTGGTTGAGTAAAACAAGTACCGCCTCCGGTTCTGGGAATGTGAGCTCTGCCACGAATAAGGCCCAAAGTTCTTTATCTGCTAAAGGTAGTTACAATCCAGGTCAAGGAAGCATGTCCATTACAAGATTGGAAGAGGAAAGCTCATGGGAGATTTACAGTGACAAAAATGACACAGACATAAGTGAAAGCACTCGCAACACTATCACCAGATACTACAACGTTATCAAAGCTCTATGTGCATGTGAATTGGGCATAAACGAGCAAAGAATTCGCATGGGTTATGATGCCAGTATGATGTATTCCGATGCAAGCGAGCTCATTGCAAAAGAGGCACAGGAATCTATTTGCAATGATTTAATTACTTCAGAAAAATTGAGGGGGGTGAGTGATCATTGAAAGTAAATCTCGCTAATAGTATAAATGAATATATTTGCCTGTCAAATGTAGGCCTTTTCTCGGCGTAAATTACATACTGTTTGAGAATCTATACACTTTCCTGATTAAATGAGTGTTGGTCTTGGGAGGAAGGATATCATAGCAATTTTCTTCTTTTGAGGAAGATGTGAAAATACGCGAGTTGCGCTAGTCCAAAAATACATATCGTTGCTATTAAAAGCAAGGAAGTACGCGTGAACGATTCAAAAATCGATTCATTGAAGTTTCTTAATTCACTTTCAAGTGACTGCAAAGTTTGAAGCGTTCCTTTAGATGATTTTAATTCTTCGCTCACCTCATTCAACAGAGTCTGTAAATGGTTGACCGCGTTGTTAAAATCCTTTTCAGTAAATTCAGAATTAGAATCAGTGCTGTCACCCATCTTTTTCGTATCCGTATTCGAAACTCGAGCAAAGTACTTTGCATAATCGTTATAGTTCGTTTGTCTTAACGTGGTGATGTTTCGGATGCTAACATTGAGTTGAACATCCCTTGATCTTTTTTGGAAACTCCAAGATTTATCGAAGTACACGTTGTCGAAGCAAATATGAATGTGGGATTTTTCTGAGGTGGAAACCTCCTCTTCATCATTAGCTATCTGCCGACGGTTCGTTAATCCTATTAGATGCTTTGGATCTGTAATTTGAATCGGATTATTGAGGTTCGTGAAGATAACTGACTGTTCACCTGAAATATCTTGCATTGAGCGTAGAATATTATCTTCGGAATCAAAGACACGAAGATTTAATTGCTGTGATGATAACTTGCTGCCACTTTGAATATTTAGCATGATAATATCATCCTTTGATGTAGTGTAACTAATGCAGTTCATTAGATTGGTCAACGAAGAGTATCGTTTTTTTTCTCCAGTGACAACAGGAGGTATTGACATCCCAATGGCAAAAACTTGCCATATAAAAGTGAAGAACACAGCAAAAAATAAGAAAGACTTCGAACACATCTTTCGTTATATTTCTTTTCAAAAGTGTCTGTCCCAAGCTTATGGCGAGAACCAAGTCTATCTCTGTGAAATCACCAGAATATATTAAATACCCGTTTTTGCGGAAGCAGGTTCGATGAATAAAAGGAAATATTAAAAAAGGTGATTGAAATGGACGTTTGTATTTTCTCGAGGATTCAACTTCGGCATTTGGAAACCTCTCTGTTGAGAAAACTTCTTGTATGCCGCGTTCTCTGGGGTTTTTTTTTTCGTTCTTTCGGTTCTACACCTACTGCATCGAAGGCAACGCGAGCCACCCTTGCATATGGGCAAGACCCACTAAGGTCGATTGATACCAATGCTATATTTACAACCTTTTGAAATTATTGGTTTTCTAGTTACAAGAGGATACCTGTTGTTTCCTGGGAATACATAGACAATAACTCTCAAATGTGTTTGAGTTTCACAGACTCTGTTCACTGCGCCTAGAAGAAAGTTTGCACATTTCAAAAGTTCAAACGTGTAAGAGAAGTAAAAGCCCAGCTTCTGATTCTTCTATTT